>WBNQ01052231.1:566-44942 GCA_013401375.1 Spizella passerina | reverse complement strand
CTGCATTTGGTACAAAGCCAACAATTACAGTTGCAGGCACTGTTTTCACCTGTAGAGATTCTGCTGATCAGCAAGTGTCCCAGAAAAGCAGAACCAAAGCTGGAGCTGGCCTCTCCAGGACTGGGGTCCCTCATTAAGGAAGGCTCCTCCGGAGCATGTAGAGGAGAAATAGCAGTAATGTTTGAGATGTAACACTCTTTATGATTATATTTTTTCTTTCGTTATAACACTCAGAGCAAAAAAAATTAGGAAAACCATCCAAAGCCCACCTTTTTCTTCTGCTGGTAATGTCCCTCAAGTGCTTTGGTCCTTCAGCTATTAATATCTGCCCACAAACAAAGGACTGGGTCCCATGCACGCTCAGTAGGTCACAGCAGAACTGACCCCTTTTAACTGGCAGCCTTCTGAAAGCAGTTCACACGCTAATGGAAGAGAATGTCACAGCCCAGGAAAGTCTCTGTAGCTGCATGGACCTACCAGCTACTGACAGCACACGTTATTGTACTGAGTAGAACAGGTTGCTTTTAAAACACAACTGTTGTTAAGACCTGTACATACTGAATTAGACCTAATGTATGACTTTTAAAAATTATTAAACCAGCAGATTGAAAAATTAAAAATAATGCCAATGTCTGTATTCACCAGATCCTTGGATTTTAGCAGAATGTAGTTTCCATCAAGGACCACTAATAGAGAAAATATATTCTTGAACTTCTTGAAAGACACAGCTGGAATAATGTTACTGTAATAGGCAGGAATCAGTCTAAATTGCTGTCCCAGTGGCCAAGTGGCGCTGCTAGTAAAATGCCTTGTCACAGCAGATGACATGAACATTTCACAGTGCTGAAAGGAACGTTCTGTTTCTCCATCCCCAGCAATAAACAAAGACACTGTTTACTGAAGTACTTAATACATTTAAGTACAATACTCAAGACTAAAGGGGAGTCTTTTCCTCTTCTGACTCATCCTAGCTTCCTTATATTTTCTTTAATAATAGCTACCTGCAAGCATATCCTGTATATAAGAATTTGAGCCACGTGTCTTTGACCAAGTGGGTCTTCGTTTTATCAAGACAACTTATCAATAAAAAGTTACATATATGCTTTTTTCATTAATAAACTGAACCACAACAGAGTTTTTTCAAACTGTGTTACATTGTCCTAAGATCCTACAAGTGAAAAACTATCCAGAACCGCATTTCACATAATTACAGAGATCACCTCAGGCATAGGCAGGGAATTTCCCCCACTGTCTCTGTTTCTCTTGGCTGCTTGTAATTCACTCTCTAGAACAGAAGTATTCACATATAATACTGTTCTACTTTTAATTTCCAATAGCTTGCTTTGGAGTCTGGCTCTTGTTTGGATCACAGATTTTTAAATTTTAAATTCTCTGTAGCTGATAACAACTGAAGTTCCAGCCCAGCCAAAGGAGAATACCTACTTTTGCTGCAGCCAGGGCCTTAATATGCCCCACGAAACAAGGACTCAGACGCTTCTTGATATGCCTGCTTTGCACACACACCATCACTGCTTCTAGTTAGAATGCATATTAAGAATGGTATGAATTCTATTTTATGGATCAATCGTTACTAAAAAAAAATTACACAGCGTTAGGCAGCAGCCACTTTCAAAAATGTCATTATCACAACTGCTGGATTAATCTAAAAAGGAATACCAAAGTGATTCATCTGTATTAAGAGGGGATAGACTGCAGGCTTTGACTTCAAAAATCAATTTTTTCAGACACAGAAATAAAACAAATGTATTAAAATGCAGCAGCTTGTTACAAAACAGTCTCACACAGTTCTGGTGACATGCTGTCAACAGCACCAATGGACAAGAAGAGCTTTGTCCATGCTCCTTTCCAGCCATCTGCACCCAGTCAGTACTCTGGGACCAGCAGCCATGGCAAACATCTCCTGAAAAATTCCCCTGCAGGTTCAAATATAACAAAAGGCATATTTGCAGTGCATGGGGAGTTTCATTCTCAGAGATCTGTGTTATAACTTTCTGGGAGATTCTTGCCCACAGGTGAGGCAACCACAGCAGCTGGTGTGTGTGGTGCCTCTCAGCCATTGCCCTTCAGACTCCAGTGCAGCAGCTTATCATTGAACTCAAAAGGTCCAAACTAATGTATCAGGTGTTAAACCAGCTGGGAAGCCACAACATACCAAATCCTGAGCCACACCAGGGCGCTGGCTACAGCATCTCCCACATCCCATGGGCAAGGCATACAGCCCAAGGCAATGCTTCTGAACTACCACAACAGCTTTGTCTGCTGTGGCACTGATAAGGCTTCGTGCCTTATACTCCTGTGCTATTTTGGTGGTAAGAGATAGCAAAGGCTACAGGGTGGATGGAATGGAGGTCAGGCTGAAGGTGAGCTAAACCAGGGTAGTTATTTCCCTACCAGCGGTTCAGTGCCAGATATTGTTTTTTCTGTGAAAACACAGACTCAAACTGCATGACAACTGTGCCCTGCAGATATTTGAATTCTGTCTAGCTTTGATTTATAGGTTAAATATATTACATAACACACAGAATCTGTTGTACAAAACCTGAGACAGAACTGTCTAATTTCATGCATTCCTTTCAACATAAATGTGCGAGACACAAAGAAAGACTTTCTCAAACTTACTGGGATATGAGATAAACCTAAAGATACATTTAGGCCATGACTGTGCAAAATAAGTCTATTTTCTGTTGCAAATGTGATTAGACATGTGTTAAATATGTGGATATTGTTAGATATGGTCTGTATGTTGATAAATAAAGCAATAACAGACTAGCAGAGGACCTACCATTCTCTTTAGCTGGAAGAACTTTTGTTTCTTTGCAGTTTGGCCTGATTTCATGGGGTTTTTTTCATGTTTTTCTAGCTCTTACATTTGCCCTCTTTGTCTTGGCAAAAAATCACCTACTGATTACTCTTATTTTGTCTCATTTTGAAACATACAATATCTCTCTCTGAGGAGAGAAGTGTACACAACCTGCAGCACAAGCAAATTGTGCAGATTGAAAGAAAGTGTTTTAAAACACAATCACTGGAAAAAGAAAGTAAAAGAAGTCCTGGAATTTAAACTGATCATGGAGAAAAGCACACATGCTATTTGAGAGCCTACTCAATAATAAATGTACAGGACAATAAATAAGAACTTGTTAGTGGGATAGTCTTTCCACCTGGAAAATAAACTGAAAAATTCTAATTTTAAAAATGCAACTCAAAAATTAATGTTTAAAGATCAAAGACAAATATGAAGAGTTCTAACAGTAGCAAAAGGGTAAAAAACATACATGTGTATATATGTATAAAGCCTGTAAAAGGAAGTAGAAGAAAATACTCATAAAACATCATAAAAAAAAGTAATCCATTTTCCTATATTCATACCAGTATCCGAGACAAATGTTTTTCATCTTCCTTAAGCTATACACTGAAACTAAATCCTAGATGGAAGTAGACTGAGCAGAATTTTTTTTCATTAGTATCCCTGTATTTATTTTTCCAGACAGGTTAATAACAGCGGCCTAGCTGAAATCTGTACAGAATTCTGATGAAAAGTTCAAGTTATTTTAAGCTTCAAGGATCAAGGTTTCAAGGTGGTCTTTTAGGCAGTAGTAATCTCAATCAGAAAACTATCTTAAAATTTCTGTCCACAACTCTCAGCTGTGCAATGCCACAGGAGCTGGACATGCTGCTAAGGGTACATCACATCAGCAAAATTCATGGCCACTAATTGCATTACTGGTGTTCCTGTAATTACTTCTGCCCTACTGTGGTAGTGCCTGTAGCCTCAGGATCTCATTACATTCAATATTGTATAAGAATATGAAAATTAGATGGTCAGGTGTTTACATCACGTTAATAGAGAAAGTGGCTCAGGGTGCAAGGAAAGAGTTAGGTGGCAGTGCTCACTGATATAAAAGGTGTGCACAGAACAGTGGGTGTCACCCCAATCTTGGGATTTGCAGTGAAGAGCTTAAAACAAGATTGTGTAGAAGTTCGGACAGCAAATGAAATAATGTAGCAAAATATTTATTTCTATTATAGTGAGCTGATATATCAAAACAAATATTTAATTTCAGTGATTGAAACAGTAAGGTGCACATCTGTTTACCCCATCTACAGAATTAAATTGAGATAAAACTCGAGGGTCTACATTTTCCATGTTAGCCTTTGTCAGATCCATAAAAAGCAGACTTTACTAAGTTCAGTCAGCATGCCCTTCATGTGACTAATCTCAGCTTTCTACAGTAGAGTGTCAAAATGTGACCATACTTATCTATTTTTAGAAGTAGATATAAAACTGAGAAAAATCAGCCTTATTGTGGTAGACTTTGAAGAAACACAATGTAGATATTCCTTAAAGCAAAAGGGCATATGAAGAATGTGGAGAAAGCAGACAGAAAGCTAAGTACAGGCTTAGCAAACATCTTCTAAATGCAGAGCAGAGCTTTCTACTACCAGCTTCCAGAAAAGCCCAGTATGTTTTGCATTGCTGTTCCTCCATTTTGCTCTTTCTCTCCATCCTTTTGGATCCCCGGTTAAGATCACAGTAATTTTTGACAGTGTGTTTTCCCAGATTCTCCTTTTCCCCTTGGACACATTTACTTTTGAGGAGTTGCTGTGTTTGGGATTGCATGTGCCTGGTAGACAGAACTGTACAAGCTGTGAGCAGGAATCTTAGTGATTGCCACAGCACGCACATACCATGCCGGTCCCTGTGCAATGTCCATGCAGCACAGGCTCAGTGTGTCAGACACAAGGAGAAACATAACGTGCAAGGCTCTCTCTGCCAAGGACATCCCCAGCAGGCACGTGACAGTCCATCCTGATAAATTATTGCTTTTCTGCTCCTGTTCCTGAGGCTGCAAAGAGCCCGATGTGTGTCAGTGTGAGGACAGCAGGACAAATGCAGGCAGGTGGTGACACCACCAGCTCTGAGCAACCTCTGTGGGCAGGCAGCCCCAGGGATGTGGTGCTTATCCCTCCTTAGCCAGGCCACTGCACTGCTCCCAGTGGGTCCCAGCTGCCTCCTGCCCTGGGGTACTCCCGCAGAACATTCAGCCTGGTCCCTTTTTGGTTTGATCCCTTTTCATCCTAACCCCGTTCAGCTCGAAGGCCTGTAAGGCTCAGCCTGGGTAAGGCCTGTGCGACCATACTGCAGGCTCCATTCTTGGTTCACAGTCATATTCACAGAATCACAGAATTATTAATGTTGGAAAAGACCCTTAAGGTCATTGAGTCCAACCCTTAACCCAGCACTGCCATGTTCACCACTAAACCATGCCCCCAGGTGCCACATTTATATGTTTATTGAGCACTTCCAGGATGGTAATTCCACCATTTGCCTGGGAAACTTTTTTCAATGTCTGACTACGCAGTGAAGAAATTTTTCCTAATATCCAATCTAAACCTGCCCTAGTGGAACATGAGGCCATTTTCATTTGTCCTACTACCTGTAATTTAGGAGAAGAGACTGATCTTCGCCTTGGTACAACCTACTTTCAGGTGGTTGTAGAGGTCAATAAGATCCCACCTGTGCCTCCTTTTCTCCTGGCTAAACCACCACAGCTCCCTCAGCTGTTCCTCATCAGACTTGTGCTCCAGCCAATTCACCTGCTCCATTGTCCTACTCTGCACACGCTCTAGAACTTCAAACTCTTGTCATGTAGAGAGGGGCTCAAAACTGAGCATGATATTTGAGGTGCAGCATTCAAATCACTGCAGCATCCAGCCTGAGAGGCTTTGTTGTTTTTCCTGCCTTGGGTTACATTTCCAGTGCAAGTTTTTATCCATGATACAAGTTACACACTGTCCACTTCCCTGCTGACACAAAACACACTCCTCATGGAGAATTTTTCACAGAATCATAAAGTAAACTGAAGTGGAAGGGACTCGTCAGGATCATTGAGTCCATCTCCTGGCCCTGCACAGGACACCCCAAGAGTCACACCTTGTGCCTCAGCACACTGTCCAAATGCTTCTTGAGCTCGGTCAGGCTGGTGCGGTGCCCACTCCCCTGGGGAGCCTGTTCCAATGCCCAGCCATCCTCTGGTTGAAGAACCTTTTGCTGATACCCTGTATAGGGTACNCCATCCTCTGGTTGAAGAACCTTTTGCTGACACCCTGTATAGGGTACATATGTCCCCTAACTCAGTTTCGTGCCTGAACTTTGCTGAGGCTGATGGCTGTGGCTCCCGGATGTACGTCAAGGAGAGGCTAAGTCTCTGTCAATGCACACCCACTGCAGAAATGCTATTCTTCATAAGCCCTGGGCTCCCGCAGCTCGCCCAACCCAGCTGGGAGCAGGGAGGTCTCTCCTCTCGGTCCAGCGGGGGTGCCCGGCGGCGGGAGGCAGGCGCGGACTGCCAGCGGGCGAGTCTCCCCCGCTGCCCCGAGGTGTCCCCCACAAGGTGTCCCCCACGAGGTGTCCCCCGCTGCCCCGAGGTGTTTCCCCGCTCCCCGAGGTGGTCCCCTGATGCCCCAGAGGTGTCCCCCACGAGGTGTCCCCCACGAGGCGTCCTCCCCTGCCCCACGAGGTGTCCCCCTCTGCCCCGTGGTGTCCCCCGCTGCCCCGAGGTGTCCCCCCGAGCCCGCGCAGCCCCGCAGCGCCGCCCGGCAGCGGCTGTCGCGCCCGGCACGGAGCTGCATTAACTCCTCGGGCTCATGCTGGTGATGATCTCCGCTCCTCTCTGCGGTCCAGCTCGGGTGTCCGTGTGCTGAAACACGGGCAGGCTCCGGCCCGCGGGTTGGGGCCGGGAGTGGGGTCTGTGCAGTCCCCGATCATCACAGGGGTCGCTTCTATGGAGTGGGGTGCTGGGCTTTGGACATCCGATGAAATAAATGAAAGGCTTTATACTAGAAACAGTAAAAGGACAGAGAGCAAATAGTGTATGTAGCGAAATATTAATATTATTATTAATATTATTTATCGTATTATTTATTAATTTATTCTGATTTCCATTCATGCCCAGATTTTGCCGATGAGGCTGGCAGACACCCTTCCAATTCCTCTATGCTGCCCTCAGACAGACAGACAGTAATTTCTGCATAAAACCAGAGGCAACATGTGACAGGCAGAGTGTAGAGAACAGAAAAACCAAAGAAATGCAACTGGTCTGTACATGGGATCATATCCCAGACAGTGCACAAGGGTGATGGGAAAAGCCATGAGAGGGTGCTGCAGGTCAGTGTCAGCATGGGGCACCATCTGTTTTATATTCCAGTTTGAAGCTAACACTGCTTGGCCTCTGTACTCAGCAACCGGAGTTTTCTGTCCCCACAGGTGGATACAAGTGTGTAGAGGAAAGTTCATCAGTAGGTTTTGGATATGGTCCAGTGAGCCAAGCCCAAAATGGATGACCTGCACTCACTGCAAACTGATCAATTTTATGTATTCAAATTAAAAAAAGGTAATCCTGCCTAACCTTTCTAGATTATTCTCCCACAGCTGTGGAAATGTCACCACATTCTATTTATCTCCAGTGCAAAGTTCACATGACATTACATGGTATTCACAGCATTGGCTTTCTTTAAAAAACTTATTTGCATTCAAGGATAGACAAGGGAATATATGTGGCACTAAAATAGTAAAATATGTCCAACTGTTTTATAATTTGGGAGGCAAATATCCTTCACTATTGAGAAAAATGCAGAAATGTGGTTTAATTATCCCAAAATTAAACTGAAATTTGAATACAGCTCTCAATATTTCAGCCATAAAAGACCAGTAGCAGCAACACTTACACATATGCAAGCGTATTGTAGGCTATATGAAAATGAACTATTTAAATACTAGAAAGATAGAAGGGAAAGTTATAAAATTTTGAACATTAAAGGTATTCATTCTAGTTCCTGGTATGCCAGTTTTAGATTCCACATATAATTAACCATTAAGAATCATAAGAAATTTTCTGAATAAGTACTTTCCAAACTCCTGGTTGAGAGAAGAGCTTCATGGCCTGACACAGACTTTGGAAATTTTGCATCCAATGAAAGAAGCAAAATCTAGATCAAAAGTGAGGACCCCCTATATACTCTTCTACTTCTCCAAACAGGCTACTACATTTGTAAAAAGATAAGAATACTTCTCATTTTAAAACCTAATATTACACCAACTCTGTCTTTGGACATTGATGAACTTCAGATGACCAGAAGACAGGAACATGTATTAGGAACTGCAATTCTACATGTGCACTTTTCTCACATTCCTTTCCAGTTTCCCACTGTACAAACAGGCATAGTTTGGCCAATGAAAAATGCCCAGCATAGTTCAAGGAATGTCTGATAATCACAGCAGGATTTTCAGTGTGATTACTGGGAAAGCAGCAGAAGGTTAGAATAAGCTGCTGGCCAGCAGCCTCAAGAAAGTGAGCGGCTCCCTTTTGATAATTATTGCTCCTCTTCTGAGCTTACTCCTCACACTCCTCCTCCTGACAGTTTATGAGGTGTTTTAGATAAGCTGAGGCAAGTCGTGAAGCATCTTGAACACAGACACCAAAAGAGTAAACTGCACTGGACACTATAGAAAGTGCTTATAAGAGACTGGAGGTCAAGTCTGAAAATCAGCACTGATCCATCCTGTATCAATCAAATTTTCATTCTTTACTGATCAGAGTATCTAAGTACTGAAAATTTCAAGTCCTAGTAAACACAGTACAGTAGCCAAGAATTACATCATTGTATCACTTTAAAAGAGAGCTAGAGCTTCAGGAAAAAAAAAAAAGCTCATAGTGGGTAAGTCATACAAATATTACCTTAGCATTGTAATTATAGGAGTTTAATTGTGTAGAGAATTATTTAAGTTACCTTTGTAAGCATCTCTCTTGTTTTATATAACTCTTCAGTATAAAACAATATTTAAAGCAATGCTTTTCAGTTCCAAAATACCTTGAATAGTAGGAGGTTGTGGTTCAGCTGCTAAGCAAATTGGAGAGATGAGGATGAGTACTCCCCTTGGGTAAGAACAAAGGAGACAGCTCAATAGCAAGCTTGTTAGGGAACTGAGAGTAGTTATTTCACAGCTTCTGACTCTAGATCTTTAGAGTCACTGTTCAGAGGGACAGAGAAGATGCTCTGCTTGTGCTTTGTCCAAAGGCAAATACAGCAAGGTGAAACTGCAAGTCTTAAATGCAGCAACCCATAGATGGAGAGAGTGGGACAAGGGTGTGTATGTACCCCAAAACTCCTGTGAATAGCATCTATTAATGCATGCATTCTTAAATTCCTTTCAAAAATGGTATAACTGCAATGTGGTATTTCTGTTTGGCTAGTCCATACCACACTTCTTGTCAGCACATTTCCCTTGGTGACTGCTGCTGTGTTTATCATAACTTCTCTTTTCATGTCTGAAATAGGTAGGACTTAAGAAACCTTGTGCAGACAGCTGAGAAAAAGGGAAGCTAATGCTGTATACATATTATCCACTGTATAGTCACAGGAATTTTTCTGCTGAATGTAAAAAGCATCTTCTCCTTCTGACTAAAAACCTCAAATTGTCACAGCAAAGAAATTTCAAAATCATGGTTTTCAAAAGTATAGATCTCTTCGGTTTTTCTGCCTTCCCACAAAGCTCCCTCATGTTCCCCAAGCCTTGCTACACTGATGTTTGGGTAGGTGGGCAGTTCAGGGCTGAACACTAAGGATTTCCCCACTGCTGGCAGTCCTGAGGTGAGGTTTGTAAAAGCTGAGAACAGAAAAGCTGAGTTTGCAAAGAACTGCATGCCTGGCTCCAGAGCTCTGAGTTCTCAACTTGCCATTGCCCCTTGCTCCATCAAGCTGGCAGATTCTCCTCATGCCTTCTCAGCAGACAGTTCTATTCAATTTTTGCTAAAACATCTTCCCACAAAACACTCCAATTTTGATAAGTCAGCACTTTTAGATGAAAAGTAGTTCTACCTAAAAATAAACAACTAGCTTCAGCTTTGAGAGCTGTAGATTACTTAATTGCATCAGCAAGTGCTGACTTTGAAGCTTAGATATAAACACCTTTTTCATACCCAACCAAACTCTGCTAAGAAAGGATGATTTATAGAGCAATGCAGAAGCTGGCACAGCCTGAGGCTTGAGATTAAACCCTACCTTAATGCTGGTTGATAACACTGCATTCTATGACACCCAGAAGGGATGATACAATGCAGCAGAGAGAACCAGGGGCTTTTGATCATTCATGCTGTTTTCTGTTCCTGTTAATTATCTCCTAGGTCGGGGTGCGTGTACTCTGCATATGCGCCTGCTAATGGCCGAATCTCTTACAGTCACAGTAAAAACATTTTGCAATCTGACCTGAGTAATAAGATAGGGCAATGCTATGTTTTGTTTCATAAAGAATGTCCTTCTGTTTGGGTTCACTTCATCAATTATGTTCTAAATGCTTTTATCACACTCTACTGACCCCTAAAAGTAAACTCTAAAATTTATAGCTAACTTCCTCTCCCATTTCAACAAAACTTGGGGGAGGCTTATGCCTTTTTTGTGGGAAGCAGTGATGAGATATTTTTCTTAGAAACAGTTAACAGTAACACCTGGAAGATTTAAAGTTCATGCCACCTGGCCACCATATGGATTATATTCTTAACACCATGAATTTAAAGTAGGGGAAATGCATCAAAAGCAGCTGAATGTGTGGCCCTGATTGCCCTCAGTTTTATGCAGTCCTGTACAGCAGAGGGAGCACAAAGGTGCTGCAGACCTTGGTTCCAACAGACACTAAAATCTGGAAGCATGTGAAAATGCACTGGCTTGATATTGACTCAAACACATAGGTTAGACATAGATGCTACAATGAATGTGAACATAGACTTCTAGGGCAGTGGTGGGAACACAGATTTAAAAACTCTAAAATATTTCTGTGAACTGCTCTGATCCCATATCTGTGGTTGTACAGCTCTCTAGCTCCATGTATAATTGCTGGATTTTCTGTTTGGATAGCATGCAAAAGTCTGATCTACAAAGTGTATCCTGATCATTTGACATTTTAAATTGGTTTTAACTTCAAAATAAATGAAATTAAAATTGAATTTGGCAATATCATATTAATGATATGCACTATCTATTGCATAAATTATTCAATGTGCATAATATTTTAGTCTTCAAGCAGCATACCAAAATCTCTATATCACAAAAAGCAACTCCCCTGACATGTGAGGAGAGGGGACATCAGCACAGTTCCACAGGTTACACTAGAGCCACAAGGTCCCACTGCCTCCTTCTCCCAGCTGAGGCAAGTTTAGACGGGCAGCTGAATCCTTCTGTTGCCCTTCTGTTCCACCACATGGCTCTGGTGGCTGAGGGTGAGAGCAAAGTGCCACTGACACAGAGANGAAAAAAAAAAAAGCTCATAGTGGGTAAGTCATACAAATATTACCTTAGCATTGTAATTATAGGAGTTTAATTGTGTAGAGAATTATTTAAGTTACCTTTGTAAGCATCTCTCTTGTTTTATATAACTCTTCAGTATAAAACAATATTTAAAGCAATGCTTTTCAGTTCCAAAATACCTTGAATAGTAGGAGGTTGTGGTTCAGCTGCTAAGCAAATTGGAGAGATGAGGATGAGTACTCCCCTTGGGTAAGAACAAAGGAGACAGCTCAATAGCAAGCTTGTTAGGGAACTGAGAGTAGTTATTTCACAGCTTCTGACTCTAGATCTTTAGAGTCACTGTTCAGAGGGACAGAGAAGATGCTCTGCTTGTGCTTTGTCCAAAGGCAAATACAGCAAGGTGAAACTGCAAGTCTTAAATGCAGCAACCCATAGATGGAGAGAGTGGGACAAGGGTGTGTATGTACCCCAAAACTCCTGTGAATAGCATCTATTAATGCATGCATTCTTAAATTCCTTTCAAAAATGGTATAACTGCAATGTGGTATTTCTGTTTGGCTAGTCCATACCACACTTCTTGTCAGCACATTTCCCTTGGTGACTGCTGCTGTGTTTATCATAACTTCTCTTTTCATGTCTGAAATAGGTAGGACTTAAGAAACCTTGTGCAGACAGCTGAGAAAAAGGGAAGCTAATGCTGTATACATATTATCCACTGTATAGTCACAGGAATTTTTCTGCTGAATGTAAAAAGCATCTTCTCCTTCTGACTAAAAACCTCAAATTGTCACAGCAAAGAAATTTCAAAATCATGGTTTTCAAAAGTATAGATCTCTTCGGTTTTTCTGCCTTCCCACAAAGCTCCCTCATGTTCCCCAAGCCTTGCTACACTGATGTTTGGGTAGGTGGGCAGTTCAGGGCTGAACACTAAGGATTTCCCCACTGCTGGCAGTCCTGAGGTGAGGTTTGTAAAAGCTGAGAACAGAAAAGCTGAGTTTGCAAAGAACTGCATGCCTGGCTCCAGAGCTCTGAGTTCTCAACTTGCCATTGCCCCTTGCTCCATCAAGCTGGCAGATTCTCCTCATGCCTTCTCAGCAGACAGTTCTATTCAATTTTTGCTAAAACATCTTCCCACAAAACACTCCAATTTTGATAAGTCAGCACTTTTAGATGAAAAGTAGTTCTACCTAAAAATAAACAACTAGCTTCAGCTTTGAGAGCTGTAGATTACTTAATTGCATCAGCAAGTGCTGACTTTGAAGCTTAGATATAAACACCTTTTTCATACCCAACCAAACTCTGCTAAGAAAGGATGATTTATAGAGCAATGCAGAAGCTGGCACAGCCTGAGGCTTGAGATTAAACCCTACCTTAATGCTGGTTGATAACACTGCATTCTATGACACCCAGAAGGGATGATACAATGCAGCAGAGAGAACCAGGGGCTTTTGATCATTCATGCTGTTTTCTGTTCCTGTTAATTATCTCCTAGGTCGGGGTGCGTGTACTCTGCATATGCGCCTGCTAATGGCCGAATCTCTTACAGTCACAGTAAAAACATTTTGCAATCTGACCTGAGTAATAAGATAGGGCAATGCTATGTTTTGTTTCATAAAGAATGTCCTTCTGTTTGGGTTCACTTCATCAATTATGTTCTAAATGCTTTTATCACACTCTACTGACCCCTAAAAGTAAACTCTAAAATTTATAGCTAACTTCCTCTCCCATTTCAACAAAACTTGGGGGAGGCTTATGCCTTTTTTGTGGGAAGCAGTGATGAGATATTTTTCTTAGAAACAGTTAACAGTAACACCTGGAAGATTTAAAGTTCATGCCACCTGGCCACCATATGGATTATATTCTTAACACCATGAATTTAAAGTAGGGGAAATGCATCAAAAGCAGCTGAATGTGTGGCCCTGATTGCCCTCAGTTTTATGCAGTCCTGTACAGCAGAGGGAGCACAAAGGTGCTGCAGACCTTGGTTCCAACAGACACTAAAATCTGGAAGCATGTGAAAATGCACTGGCTTGATATTGACTCAAACACATAGGTTAGACATAGATGCTACAATGAATGTGAACATAGACTTCTAGGGCAGTGGTGGGAACACAGATTTAAAAACTCTAAAATATTTCTGTGAACTGCTCTGATCCCATATCTGTGGTTGTACAGCTCTCTAGCTCCATGTATAATTGCTGGATTTTCTGTTTGGATAGCATGCAAAAGTCTGATCTACAAAGTGTATCCTGATCATTTGACATTTTAAATTGGTTTTAACTTCAAAATAAATGAAATTAAAATTGAATTTGGCAATATCATATTAATGATATGCACTATCTATTGCATAAATTATTCAATGTGCATAATATTTTAGTCTTCAAGCAGCATACCAAAATCTCTATATCACAAAAAGCAACTCCCCTGACATGTGAGGAGAGGGGACATCAGCACAGTTCCACAGGTTACACTAGAGCCACAAGGTCCCACTGCCTCCTTCTCCCAGCTGAGGCAAGTTTAGACGGGCAGCTGAATCCTTCTGTTGCCCTTCTGTTCCACCACATGGCTCTGGTGGCTGAGGGTGAGAGCAAAGTGCCACTGACACAGAGACACTGCTAATCCATAACACACTGTGTGACACAGAGCCACTGCTAACCCATACCACACTGTGTGACACAGAGCCACTGCTAACCCATAACACACTGTGTGACACAGAGCCACTGCTAACCCATAACACACAGTGTGACACTGTGCCACTGCTAACCCGTAACTCACTTTGTGACATGGCAGCAGCAGAGCATCTTCAATGTCTCATGAATTGCCCAAGGCTCTCATGCCCCATGAGACAGAGGATATTAATTATGAGAAGTTTGTGAGCTTGAGCCACTGTTAGTACTCACTAATGAGCAATTTCCCATCTGAACACTAGGCAAAGGACAGGAGACACTCACTGTCCCAAAGTGCCCTGTAGTTCAGCCCACCCACAGAGGCTGTGCTGTCTAAAGGCTGCTGTAGTTACTTTGGGGGCATTACTTATTTAGAAAAATCTCAAAGGGATTTGATAAGCCTCTCTGGCCCCTATCATCCCTAAGTTTGCCCCAAGACTATTTTCTTCAATTACTACAAGCTGTGGCAAGGCAGTGTGTGTAGCTTAGGTGACACTCCTATGCCAAGGCACCTCGGGAGGGTGCACAGTAGCCTTCCTTACCCTCATTGCACTGCAAAGCTGCATCACCTGCTGCAGCCATAAAGAACTGCTTGCCCCAAAGCATACTTTAAACTCTATTACTACTTTTTTCTTTCTTTATTCTGAAATTTGTTTTTCTTTCTCCCAGGTCTCTCGTAACTTCTATCTGCAAGAGTTAACTACAGAACAATTTAACTATCCCTCTGCAACACTTTTGAAGCTATTAAAGCATGCAGAGATTCAAAAACGGGAAGAAAATCTGGTCCAGAGAATGGGAGAACTGTTGAAATTATAGTGCTGTGTTTTGAAATTCTCCTTGGAAGGCATACATTGCTGAGAATACCAAATATATGTGCTCATTATTTAAGAACTCCCTGCTTACATATCTTTGCCCCTTCCAGTTAATACTTAGATTTTTTTTTAAATATTGCTACTTTCTTGTTCAAATCATGTTAAAACTTAATTGGCAATGCTTCTTATTTACATATTTTTATTTACCCTATTTTTCTCTTCCTCCAGGCCAGCTGGGTTTAGCCATAGAGCACCATTCCTCTAACCTCAAAAACAACCCATTCCTTTTTATATCTTCATTTTTCCCTGTTATTGTGCTGTTTTATCCTGTTGAGTTTTTATTCCTCTCCAGCTGCCATATAACTTTTCCTTAGCACCAGCATTACATAGGCTTGAATCTTGAGATAAATGTTATAATTCCAAAGAATTTGTACAGGTATATCTGTGTTCTGAGGCCTTAAACTAGAAATGAGCACCAAATTTAGATCAGATCAGTTACACAAATCAGCATTTTATCTAATTTTTTTGCTGGTATCCTGAGTATCATAGTATCCTGTGGTGATATATGCAACAAATAGAAGCCAGTTATGTCTGTAACATTCACTGCAGGCTAATAAAAAACAGAAGGAACACACTGAGATCTCAACATCATCATCTGTGTCAGTGGTGAAGGCCTGGTTGTAATTAGAACCCTTAGATCTTCTGAATGTACGTGTGGAAGGGCTCTTTAGAGCTTTGGAAGGATTTAAGAAAGATCTGGAAAAGAGTCCTTCCTCCCTACAGCTTGTTAACTAGTACCATTCTGGAGGGAATGTATTCCTTGTTGGTAAAAGTCTACACCTTCTGTTCTACACAGACCTTTGAGTGAATATTAAAATCCTGGCTTGGCCACAAATGGAAATGGTGAAATTCTTAAAAACATATCGGAATCCATTGGTACCTGATGAGCTAAAAGCTTTTTCCTCAGCAGAACAAAAAATAAGTACTTTAATAAAATGTTATACAAAAATCTAACATAGGTAAAATAGTTACATGCAAAACCTTAAGACATATGATAGAAGGCAAGGACCTAAACGTGCACAAGTAAAATTAGTATGTTTTCTTGTTAAAAAGCTGCATTTAGTTCTGCCCAAGTTATTTGTGTCTTTTGTTTTGTAAATCTTGATTACAAATGGCTTTTGCCTAAAGAATGCTTGACAATGCTTGATCATTTATTTGCTTTCCAATATCCTTCAAGGCCAAATGAATTAGCTATCTGTTTCCCTGAGTTAAAAATCAAAATGGTTCCGTCTTGGCTCCAAGTAGCCAAGTTGCAAGAAAGATGCTGCCTGACCCAAATGCCCTCAACACTTGGATCGGAAGAAAGAATTTTGGATGCTGACCACAGACTCACCAATATGTATTTGTAGGCTGAACATTTAGTTGGATTTGTAATGGCTGAACATGGATTGGTCTCCCTATAATTTGTCTTTCTATAATTTCCATTAACATTTTCTGTTTGTCAGGTAAAGCATTAGCATATGGTGACCTATAACACATTTGCCACATAGTGAGGCTAATGAACACAGAAGTACTTTATCAATTTCATCTATTGTGCTTTTACCAGTTGATAATTGCCATAATGGAGCATTTGCTATTTTGATCTTGTAGAGCATGAAGTCCCATTACACTCATACACTAGTCTGGGCTGTCTATCAGTCACATCAATAACTGTTTGCAAACTCTGTTCCAAAATACTTTGCCCCACACTCTTTTTTTCCTGTGGTTTCTGCTGCTTCCAGCACACCAGCTATCTACTCTCACACCTTTCCCAAACCCCTCCTGCTCTAAGATTTACTCCTCCTGTAAGTCCATCATACATTGTTTGATGGCTGCGTTTAGGAGAAAATGATGCTGTTTGCAGAACAACAAAAAATCCTCTCCCACCACAGACTGTAGAAGAGCAAATAGTGGATATAAAAAAGCTCAGCTATTTTAAAGCACTTAAAAAGATGATGAAAAATAACTCCCCTTCAGATAAATCTAGAAATCATAGCCAGACACTTTATAGAAGAACCATGCATAATAAAAATATTTCCAAAATCTTTTTGAGTCTTTCTTCTCATGCTACCTTCTGCTACAAACTTTTTCTCTATTTCAGTTTTTCTGCATTTGGATTAGAGTCATACAATAAAATTAAGTCATATAACACCTTTAGTTGCTTAACAGCAGCCTCATCTATGAAAACGTATCTTTGCAATTTGCAAAGTTGGTAAGATGCTTACATATTCCAGAGAAAAATGGAGTTCAGTGACTTCAGCAGCTACTATTAGGCATCTGCTGTACAAATGACACAGTCATTGCATAAAACAATCAGTGCAGCTGGCCAGAGTTCCTACGTTCTCTGGATACGGTCTTTGATGAATAGACCCTGTTATTTTTCATCACCAATCTATTATTAATAACATTCTCTGTGATCATCCAGACACAAAGAATTAAGACAATAACTCTCTAAGTGAATAACTTAGAGTTAAGAGCCTTAGCTTGCCTGATGGAATAACAGCCATTAAACTTCTGCCAAAAGACCACTGCTTCAGACAGAAGGATGAGCAATTGCCATACAGGCTGGAAAGTTTTCATACATAGTATATTAAGCTAAAATATTCCATTTTCTTGGGAGTTCCTTGTGGTAGCACCAAATGCATCAATTAAATTACCTAATGAAAAACAACAGAATATAAAACAATATTCAACAATACACTCAATGTAACTGTCTCTGTTGTAGTGATATAACAAGAATATAAATTAAAGTTTTTGTGAATGACAGTTTTCTTAGAGACAAGCTTAATGAAAAAAAAGCTCAAGGTAGATACTATTTCTGTGTCACTGAAACAACAAAAAATTCTAGAAACTAACTTCTTGAGATGAGGAGGGAGATATGAAACAACAACAATTTCCTTGTCAACAAGTTTTCCTTTATCCCACCTGACTTTGGGCAGGGCAGGCAGCCCAGAATAACACTCTGCTAGCCTCACACTGAAATGCTGCCTCTGTCACTCTGCAGTGCTGTGGTTTAGCCACTGCCAGCAGCTAAGCACCACGCTGCTGTTCACTCAGTCCCTCCAGTGGTGGGGGGAAGACAATGGGAAAAGTGAGAAAACCCAGGGGTTGAGATAGAGACATTTTAACAGATAAAACAAAAGCCACACACACAAGCAAAGCCAAATGAGGAATTCATTTATTCTTCCCACCGGCAGGCAGGTGTTCAGCCATCTCCAGGAGAGCAGGGCTCCATCACTTGCAAGGCTTCCTTGAGGTGACAAACACCACCACCCTAAACGTCCTTCACTGCCTCCTTCTTCCCCCAGCTGTATATCTGAGCTCCTCCAACATGTGGTCTGGAATACTCCTTTGGTCAGTGGGATCAGCTGTCCAGCTGTGTCCCCTCCCAGCTCCTTGTGCACCCCTGGCCTCCTCTCTGGTGGGGTGAGAATCAGAAAAGGCCTTGGCTCTGGGTAACTCTGCTCAGCAACAGAAAACACATCCCTGGGTTATCAGCACTGTTTCCAGCACAAATCAAACCACAGCCCCATAGGAGCTACTACGAAAAAAATTCACTCTCCCCCAGGCAGAACCAGTGCAAGTGCCTGCACAGGGAGGGAGTGCTCACAGTGTTCTCATTAAGGACTGCAGTCAGGAGCTAGGACAGGAGCAGTCACAGCCTGGGCATCGCGTTGTCATGCAGAGAGGGATGAGGAGTGCAGGCACAGGCACCTGCTGAGATCTCTGACTTCCTGACAGTGTGCACGGCACACCTGCTGCTGTTGGACAGCCCTGACACCATCGCACACCCCCATCCTTTTCCTGTACCACATCCATCTGTTTAGGACCAGCCATTAAACTGCCATTCCTCATGCATAACGTCATGCTGTTTTCCCTTCCAGAAAGTGACCCGTCAAAGGCAGGCAGCACACTGCACAACAATCATTTCTTGCCTGCGTTATTTGAACACATGAAGGAAATATGGTTTATGGGCTGGAGAAACACAGTTTCAGCCTTCCAAATTTCATATCCTCTTCACAAGTGTTCTGTGTATATTTTCCTCTTTATAACTTTCACTACCTTGTTTTTCAAAACTCATGAATCCTTTTTATTTCACTCACCAAAATCTCAAAGTAATTGTTTTACCACAGAGGAAGTTTAAATATGGAACTAGCACAAGGCAACACCCAAATTCAGAATGCATCCTGAAACACAAAGGCATTAGAATCTGAGATGTGTATCTATCCACAACATCCTTCTCCCAAGTATCTCAGCTGAAGTTCTGCATCCGGTCTGCAGAGCTGCAATGCTCTCCTGACTCTCCCTAAATTGAAGGAAACTCAGGTCTAGATTTAAACTTTACACCCAAGCATGTCTCTTGTTAAGAGAGCAGAAATGTTATGGGCCTGGTAGTGCCCATTTTTGAGTTGTTCTTTCACTTGCAAATGTAGGGAAAACAGATTGCTAGACTGCAGTTACAGGAGGTGGCATATGATAAGACTGAAAGCTGTAGAGAATGTTCATAATTAATTCACCTAAAAACATTCCCAAAACCTGTACATTTTGTATTTTAACCTCTCATCCAAAGAAAATACAGTGTTATTCAATGAGATTGTCAAACTTCAGGAATTCTCTCCTGTGCATGCAAAGGTTTTTTTCTGAATAAGAGTGATGACCAGAAGATTGCTCAATGAATCCATTGCTCTGTCTTCTGATACAACTTCTGCCCTGAATGTACATCTTTTGGTCAGATTCCCAGACTGACCTAAATAATCTCACAAAGCTGCATCCCTTCAACTTTTAAATATTCTATGAGGTTGTACCAGTTGATGGACAATGCAGAAGAGATTTTAGGTTCAGGGATTGACACACCCTAAGAGTTAAACACCTTTGTTCTTGCCTTCACATTTGTCACTTATCCTGAAACTATCCTTAATATAACCCAGATCAATACAGAACAAAAATGCAGAAGCTTGCATTCAGCATTGCAGTGGAATTGAGCCCCTATACAAAGTATTTGTTTTCCCATCTTGTTTTGAAAAAATGCCTTCAGGAAAAGATACATTCTGAAGATATTAATCCTTATTTATTTGATGTCGAGGGGGTTTATTTATTAATAGTAATTAACTACTATTCAAAATACTAATATAATTATTCCTTATAAGTAAATTTTAAAATATTATGAGTTTATATTTTTAAGTCCCTATAGGAGGCAGAGTTGCTTTACAAATAGTTGCTGACAATTTTACCTATTTTAGCTCTTTTTGCATGCAATTGTACAATTTTTTGTATACACTTTCTGGTTTCTAAATATTATTTTCCTTCTCCTCCTCTTTTTTGCACTGTACAGGTGTCTTTGGCATGCACCAAACCTAAGAGTGCACTATCTATCAGGTTCTCTGATTAACACATACTGCTCTTGACAGTGCCTAGCTGAAAACAGTCGAACTCAGCTTTTAATCATATGTTATGAGTGTTATGAATTACTTTCAATTCTTAATGCACAGTTGCAATAACTTTTGCCTTTTAAACACAGCTGAAATTTCTTATATACTCTCTTGGCACAGAAGTTAGATTTATTTAAAAATTGGTAACTTCTGACTGGTCCATTGATTTTAAAAATAAAAAAGCATTGTCCAAAACTAGTGAGGTTTGTAGATGTAAAACAAACATTCACTGTGGAAATGTCAGGTAAGGAGTTTGGTGAACAATATAGGACTTGTGCATAAGAAGAAACAAGATTTGCCATTACTAAAGTTCATATCAAATGTTTGACTAACATGTTGACACATGCAATATATTACTTATCTGATGTTGTGTGTCTTACAGGTTAAAGAAATGTTCCAAGAACTTTGAGGTGTGCAGAATTATGAACACTAGTCACAGCTCTTATAGTTCTTACTCATAATACTGTTGGTTGTGGAGTTCTTGTGAAAATCTGAATTAACATGTCCAAAATAATTCTGAAAAGCTGAACTTTCAGACTCACTGGAACAATAAGTTCATTTTTAAAAAGTTATCTCTAAGTTTGTTTAAATTCTTTTCTTTAAACAGAGAAGTATGTAGGGTCAGGATTTTTCCCATGTCAGACTGAGGAGAAATTTGATATCTTCAGCAGAATTTTGTCAAAAGTGTAAAATATTACTGATATTTAGCACTGAAACCCTTTCAAATAGCTCAGTCTTAATGCCACTTAGAGAACAATGGTACTAAAAATATCTTCAGCATTTCCCTTTTTACCTTTCTTAAACTATGTCAGAAAAGACTGTGGCCCCTTCATCCATATGAACAGAGAAGCCTACATAATTTCTTCCAATATGAACAGAATCTACAGAAAAATTTGACTTTTTCACATCTTCTTTTTTTCAAAGTCTCTAAAGTGCCATAATTAAAAGTTTATCAGTCTGTCAACCTGAGAATGTTTATAGAGTTAAATTGACAAAAAGTACTCCCTTTCTCTGGCTCCAGGCAAGAGTTCTTGAACCCTTGTAGCTATTAAAGGAGAGGCGGGAATATACATTCATTTGGGAAACCTGCCATATCCAGCAATGAGGACTTACACTGCAGAGGCAGGGGACTGAGATGGAGTGATGATGCAAGTTTAAACATTTTTTTCCTCTCAGTCAGACTTGCTACGCTGAGAAAGGGCAACCACACAGTTGCCCAACTCTAGGTGAAAGGCTTAGCTTCATTTTTTTGCAAAGTCCTCAAAAATGTAAGTCCTTGCCACATGCATAAACAGGGGAAATAACAGTTTCCCCATTTCCTGCTCCTCTTTATCCTTTCTTTTCTCTTTTCTGTATTCATTATTAATAACAAATGGACACATGGACCATGGGCTGGTTCAGCTGTGGTGAGAGCCCTCAGGATGCAAGTGGCAACCGCTGCCAAGTGATTAATTTCGAAACGGAAATTCTCCTATGAGCACTCTCTGTAAGAGACTGGCTGAGTTTTGCTGCCAAGTGAAACAGGCCAGTCCCATATTTATGACATTTTTGTAACTCCTTTCCTTTCCAAACACATACTAGCAAAATACTAGCCATGATTTCAGATAAGAGAATGTGAGGGCGGGGAAATTAAAGGTGTTTTCTCCTGCCATTTTGACCCAGACTGCTAACATTTCACTCTATGAGCTCATTTTGAGTAAGATGAATTGCATTTATGAGATATGATTCTCTTTTTTCCCCTCTATTTTTAATGTAGCAATTATGTAAAACAGTAACCTCGCGTATCATCTACCAAACTAAGTGTGAGTCGGTAATTTTACTGACTGTTAAGTAGAGCGCTTCAGAATTCCACCAGAGGGAGCCAGTGCGATTGAAAACTTGAAAAGCTAAATTAAAAAAAAAAAAAAAAAAACCAACAAAAAACAAAAACAAAAACAAACAAACCCAAAAAACACTTAGTGAAAGATGATTATCCTGCAAAATTGCAGACTGAAAGAAATAAAGACTGATCTTCAGACGTATCGTGTTTGCGCCTTTTGAAGCAAAATTCTTCACATACGAAATAACAGATAATGGAGATCAATAACATAAATTAAAATTGTTATTTTAACAACCAGGCTTATATTTTTTCCCCCAGGAAATGCATTTTTTTGTATTACACTGCACTTTAACAACCCCTTATTTTGATTGTTTATTATCACCCTGACAATGTCTCCTTCCATATTTTGCCCCACACCAACACCTCGGCCTTTTGCTCATCTCTTAAAATGGGCATCTCCAAACCAGTGGTTGCAGATCAGCATCTCCCCCACAGCAGCTGGGAAAAAGCTGTAAAATGCCCTGTGACTCTACCTAGCAATGTATCTGATTTCTTTTGTTTAAACACTTTTTCTTTGATTTTACTAGAATTAAAAGTATTCTGGTGATCGTCAGGCAAATACACAGTAGAATTAAGATCTGATTTCAAGTAGCTGTGCTCTAAGCACATAATTTGTCTGGGGAAAGATTGAACACAAAGTAGAAAGCATGACAAATGACAGTTTGGAATCTTCTACATGGTATATGAGTTAATGGAGCTTATATAAAGAGTGTAATTTCTGTTAGCAATCTTGCTTGAGGAGTTCAGCTAGAGAAGAGCTTCAGAATGTGATTAATGTTTTGGGGAAAAATAAAAAAAGAAAAATATTAAAACCCCCAAAGGTGCTAATAACAGTCAGCAAAAGGCAAAGTTGACAACTTACTTATTTTAACAACTAACTAGGTCAAAGCTGCCAGCACTCTGGCAGTTTGTTGTAGTGCAGGCTTCACTGTGGATTCCTGCCTGAAAGTGTGATTTCCAAGTTAAATTCATTGCATATAGACTCATTTATAGTTTTGTAAAATTGTAAAACATTTAAAAGTCTCCCTGTGCTCTTCACAGTATAACTGATGTCTTTGCATGTGCCTTTATCTCATGACTCCTTTGTTGCATTACCTAACCTCACTCTGTGATGTTTCTTCCTGTATTAATTTCTGTGGGTTTGGCTATTCCATATTTTTCCTGTCTCTACACTTAATTTAGCTTTATTATTATCCATGATGGCATTCTTGATTCCTTTTTTTTTTTATTATTTGAATAACAGCTGCTTATTTCTAGAATGGATATGATGTGAGAGTCAGTCCTGATTGTTACATTATAACTGTGTATTAGAGTATTTGATTTTTTCCATGTTTGTCCCTAGAATTTTCCTTCATAGGCATTGTGTGATGGGTCTGTTTTGAGGCTAATAATTGACAATTTCAAGGTTCTGAGAAATGCCATATTTCAAAGCAAGTCAGAGCAATAGTGAAATTTTTGAGTCTACTGCAGACTTTCATCACAGCTAGAAAGTTATGATTGTACTTGTAGTCATTTGGAAGACATACTGTGGTATATCCAGACCTACATTGCAATGGAATACTTAGATTATCACACAATCTGTTTGGATTTTGGAGTGTCCTGATATGTGTATAAAGACTTTGCTGCATAAACCCACTTTTGAGATTACTATGAAACAATATATCTCATAAACAAAGAGAAGTTTACACTGCACACAAACTTAAATCTTCTTTGTTTTAATTACCAAATCTTATCCTTCTATTTCTAAGCAGGACCTCTCTCAGTTTTTGCAATTGTAAAGTTGAAATTATTCATTAAAGCCAGCCAGCCTCTACTTTTCCCAGCTTTCATTTTCCAAAGTTTATGGTATTTCCTTAGTACATTTGTCTGGCAATCCCTTCTGAGGACAAGTGATGAGAATGCAGATCGCCTCCAAAAAGGAATTTATTCTTATCGGAAGCATCCACTGGATGTAAACCATGCTATAGGAATAAAAATGGCCATATGCAACTGTTGAGTTTTTACCTAAACAGAAAATGAAATTTAGCATAGGCATTTCTTGTCTATTTAATTTCAAAATTCTTAGGACATAAATATTCAAGCCCTGAGATTTCTCCAACAAGTTTTTAAAAGGCTCCATTTATTAGGCAGTTCACATGACTCAACAGGGAGGGGAAGCTGCCCAGCTGTGTGACTGCTTCTAGTACTGAAAAACCTATGCCAGGGGAAATAGCCCCTTAATTAAATAATAAATAATTAGTAATAGGGGAAAGCCCCTTAAATCCCTCCTCCCACTAATCCCCCAGGCACTGATGTACAGTGTCACAGTCCTCTTTACCCAGAATTTTTTCAGCTCTTCAGCTGTTAATTTCACAAGGGATGCCTGATCACACCTTCCCTTAAGAGATGTAAATGGGTTTTTCTAATAAATTCTTAAACTTCATTTTAGCTAAATCAAAATACATTAGCACAGAAGGAGATCATTGAGCCATACAGACCTCACTACAAACCCATTACACTGGACAGAAATTGTATAAGGCCAAAACTATACAGAAGGAAGTCCTTTAAGTTAAGATGCCATTTAATAACTCATATGTTCTTACTGAAAAGCTCATTAAATCATGTGCTGTGAACATCACAGAGTGAGGGTACAGACAAAAATTACAAGGAAAATAAAACACAAAGAGCAGATGGAGTGTTGGATATGTGTGAATGGGCAGAAAGAAGAGCATACAAAATAGCTGTGAAGATTAATCAGAATCAAATATCTTCAAGTTGCAGCAGCTGTTCAGATTTTGGCATCCTAAAGGCCCCACCCAGTAAAGGGCTTCCCTCTTCATCTAGGATTTGTGGTTTTTCACTGATTTGGAAGAATTAATTTTTGCAGCTACAAGAGGCTCCATCACTGATCGGTGATGCCCCTCAACATGCCAATAACAATGTATGTTACTTGCCAAGGCAAATGGCTATCAGCACATGACTCAGGTGGATGATATTGAATTGAGGGAAGCAGCTGATTCCCTCAAGGCCAGGGCTGTCCTAGCAGGACTCTGAAAGGCTGAGGATGTGGGCCAGTGTGAATTTCTTCCAATTCAATTAAGGCGAACATAAAGTCCTGCACCTTGGATATAATAACCCAAGCAGCCAGGAGCTGACGGACTAGGTAAACAGCAGCTTTACAGAAAAGTCCCAGTGCACAATAAGGGCAGCCTTGAGTGAGTGATTGCTCTTACAGCAATGAAAATTAATGATACACTGGGAGATATCATTAACAATCTAGCTAGATCAAGGGAAGTGATCACTGCCCCCATCCCCTCCTGGCACTTGTGGCTGCCTATAGAGAGCTGTGCACAGCCCAGGCAGGGTGACACAAGAACAATCCCAACAAACTGTAATGAGTCCAGTGAAGGGCCACCAAAGGAACAGAGAGCTGGAGCACATGACAACAGGGAGACACTGAGAAAGGTTGGTTTGTTCAGCCTGAAGGAGGTTTTACAGGATTATCTGACTTATGTCTTCAGCGACCTGTTGGGAGGGAATAAAGAAGATGGAGCCAGACACTTCTTGGAGGTGCAGGGCAAAATGATCAAGTTGCAACATGGCAAATTCCAAGGAGGGGGGTGTGGCATTCACATTTTCTGGAAAAATCCCTTTGCCCAGGATTTTTCTCCTGGGAAGCCAAGAAGCCTCAGAGAAAAAAGCAAACAATAATTATCTCATTTGCTTCTACTGTCTTTTGCTCCTTTGGAATGTGTTTGGAGATTGTTTACCAACAGGTGGTTGTTTCATTGGTTTCTGCTGTGGGTTGTTTTCACTCTTTGGCCAATTGGGGCCAGGCTGTGTCGGGACTCTGGAGAGAGTCACAAGTTTTCATTATTATCTTTTTAGCCTTTTGTAAGTATCTTTTCTGTATTATTTAGTATATTATAGTTTAGTATAGCATTCTTTAATATATTATAGTATCATAAATAATAAATTAGTCTTCTGAGAACATGGAGTCAGAGTCATCATTCCTTCCTGCCATGGGGCACCCTGCAAATACAATAGGGGGGATACGTGGAAATTCTTACCAGTGAGGGTGGACAACCTGTTTTGGCCAAGAGGTCATGTAATTTCCCATCCACAATGAGATTCAAAACTCATCTGGGCATTTTGCCAGATGAGCTTCAGCTCACCTCAGAAGGGGAGGTAACTAGCACGCAGCCACAAAGATGTGCTAGATGGCAGCCCTGCTCCTGCCTGTGGCTCTAATGGGCCTCTTACAGGTGACTTTCACCAGGCATGTCTTAGCAGCCTCCAGGGACAAGCTAAACAAAGAGCTGATGCAATGATGAGGAAACTCTGCAACAAGGTTGTTAGAACTGGACACATGAAATAGCTGCATGTAGATCCTGAGGAGAAGATGGAGCCTCCAAAGATCCTGGAGCATTGATCATAGCTTCCAGTACCTGTTCTGCTTTGCATTTGCATGTCTCTGTGAGAAATCAACAAGGAATGTATTCGCTCTGTAACTGCAAATCATTGTAGCCTCATAATAGCCCATCCACTTCAAAACAGCCCTTTTGCTGCACTGACTCACACCCCCGTGCCTGTTCTTGCTTCCCTTCTAAAGTGTTTTTTGATAAGTCATCTTCTTCTTTGGGGTACATAAAGATGTCTGAAGCTCAGCTCCCTGACCACAAGGGTTCATGAACAGAAGGAAGTGAGAAATTGCAGGCAAAAAGATCTAAATTACGTATGCGTGATCCTATAAAATGCAAACAGGCAACGTTTGATCCACCAGAAAGTCTCCCAGCTTCAAGCAAACAATTAACATCTTTTGAATAAAATTTGAACATGCACAGCAAGTGCAGACCAGCCTGGAAACACTGGTTTTGATCCTGCTCTGGGAGGTTTAAAGCCTATCACCAGACCACAGCCCTACAATATGGCTCATTACACTACATCTGAAGTCTTGAAATTGTTACAAGACCGTGGTTGGTATTTTTCACTTTCCAGGACAAAATTTAAATCTGTTGCATCCACTGAGAAGCACATTCAAATGTGTAAATGAGTTTAAATTCCCAGAAATGCATTATTTACAGGTCACTTATATTTAGAAGTCTTCATAAAGGAAGCTGTTTGCTCTTTAGCTATGATTATCTGCAAAACCTAAGCTGGGGTTCATTTATGCTAATACTAGCAGTAGCGGGCCATTTGCTCCAATTGCTTGTTTATTACGTGGTGTTAATTCTTCTTCTCAGAAGTCAGCAAAGTAAATATAGTTCCTTGTCTAATGTCACTGTCGTACAAACTTACAACCATGTTTCTGCTGACCGGGTCAGCATCAAGCCAGATGGTCAGCCCGTGTCCTTCTGCCTTCTACTCTCAAATCTCAAAGTAGCTGGTTTCCATTTCCCTCGTTCCTTTTTTAGGTAGGTAAGCAGCAGGTGCTCCGGTTCCTTCACCTCAAGGACTGCTGACTGCAGCACTTCTCAGGTTCCCGTAAAAAGAAACTCTGCATGAACGAGATGCAGAACTACAAACGCAAAGACACCCGAGCTGGGAGGGCTGCTCCGTTCCCCCCGCCTCCCGCCGGGCACTTTCCTACCGCGGCAATTTCCAGCGATCCGAGCCCGCGGCCTCGCGTGCGGCTGCACGGCGGGGCGGCAGCGGGACGGGTGTGTGCGGAGCTGTCCCTGTCCCCGTCAGCCTGTGCACGTCCCGGTGAGCCCGTCCCTGTCCCCGTCCTTACCGCGCTCCCCCGCCAGCCCCACCTGCGCCCCGGGCAGAGCGGGAGGCGCCCCCGTGGGGGGAAGCGCTGTGTACAACTCCTCGTTAGTATAGTGGTGAGTATCCCCGCCTGTCACGCGGGAGACCGGGGTTCGATTCCCCGACGGGGAGTGCTGCGCTCGTGCGTTCTTTTTTTATCGCTCCGCCCCGCGAGTTGTTTTTATGAGAAAAGGCGCCGCCCGCCGGCAAGAAAAGGTAGGAGCTGCGGCCTCCCCGTCGGGGAATCGAACCCCGGTCTCCCGCGTGACAGGCGGGGATACTTACCACTATACTAACGAGGAATTGCCTTGAGAGTAGGGCATGCAGGATAGCTTTTATGAGTAAATCCGCACAACCACGTCCCCGCTGGTGGATTTTCAATGCCGCGCTGTGGGCGGAGGGACAGCAGGGGCGACCTCCGGCAGCGAGAGCATGGATCCACGAGCCTGCGTAGGGCGGCAACGGCGCAGGAGGCGAGCTGGGCACCACCAGGGAGCGGGGGTGGAAGGCCCTTGCTGCTGCTGCGGACCACTAGCGGGGGTGTGGGTGGGGAGAGGTGGCGTGCTTGCGCGGGAAGGCGGTAACGGAGCAGTGCCGGAGCAGAGGGGCCGGCGCAGGGGTGCGGCGGCGGCGGGCAGGATCCGGGGGCGCGCCGGCCCAACCCGCCCCGCCCTGCCCCTCCGGCAGAAGGGCTGCACTGCCGGCGGGCCTGGCGGCCGAGTTGTAAGGCTCTGAATGCGGCGGGGTAGCAAGACCTCGTGGCGCAACGGTAGCGCGTCTGACTCCAGATCAGAAGGCTGCGTGTTCGAATCACGTCGGGGTCATTAGCTTTTTTTTCCTGCCTTTTGTCGGCTTTTACCGCCTTACTCGCGCCTGAAATCGAGGAACGTTATTGATGGTTGGTGTTTTCTAATGTTTTTCCCTGCAGCTTAAGGTCTTGTCTTTTGCTTGAGGCTGAGAGGGCGGCGCGACACAGGATAAAACGAGGGTGAAGACAAGATCCCATTGGATAAAATTGTCATTGTTTTGTTTATGGCCTTTGTGTGTATTGGACTGGCGGATTACAGGCTTAAACACAAAAGGCAAGAATGTGTCACAGGTTTACTTTATAAAGGCAGCCAACTCTGTGGGAATGATGAGAAAACTAAAGAAAGTTGCATAAAAAGAGTAACTTTCAATTTTAAAGGAGACAGAGGCCCCCAAAATGGAGATACTATGTTTACAGTACAGAAATTCACATAACAAGGAGTAAAAGTAAAGGCATAAGCAGCAAATGGTCTGATGGAGCCAAGAGTTCAGAGAGATCTTGAGAACCCCACAGAAGAATGAAACCCTGACAGGGACAGAGAGGGGACCAGGGTGCCGGTGGGGGGAACCCCCGAGGGTGATGGGGTATGCTGCCGAACAGAAGAGCTTTCTCACAGTAGCTATTTCCACATGCTGAGATTGACAGGTACCCATGGCAGAAAGGCACAGAGGGGACTTCGCTTTGACTTAGACATGAGATAGCAAGTCTTACTTTACTGATTTAGATGGACTGGAAAGTTTGACACTTGATGAAATTTAAATGGGAGGAAAACAATCGTTTGTCAAGGGCCTCAATTGAGAGAGAATGCTAGAGATACAATTCTCACTTTGTAAGACTGATTACTAGTGTTGTAAACCACAGAAGAAAATTAATACAGAAGTCTTGGAAATCATACTCAGCAGACTCAACAAATTATGTGGGGGTTATTAAACCAAATACATTGGCTTTTACAGGCTATTGTTTGTTCTATATACCCTTAAAACCCTTAAAATACAGAATTTCTGGATCTTCCTTAAGTGATCTGTTGCAGTACTTTGCTATTCTTACAATTACAAAATTAGCATGTATAGTTTAACCCTGATGTCTCTTTTGCCTTGACTTAAATCCAGCCCTCATGTCATTGCACTGGAGAACAGTTTCTCACTTCCTTTTTATAGGTACTTCTTACATATTTGAAATTTGTTATGCCTCTCTATAGATGTTCCAGCATAACAGACTATGTTTGCTGGGCCTCTGATTATTTTATCGCTTGCCTCTGGAGCCTTTCCAAACCATCTGCATTTTTAAGTGCTCAGAACTGGTCACAATATTTCAGCTGACTCAGATTTTACCAGGTCTGAATGGACAGGGAAGACTGCCTCACATGTTGTGCTGACAGGAATTCCACTTAAGGTAGTTAGTCCTTTTTTTTTCTTTAATGCACAATCTGTTAGATGGATGCATTTTGTATGAGATGCATCATCTGTTAGATGTATCCCTGGTCCCACACAGTACCTTATCTCTCAGCCTCACCACCCACCAGAGAGCTGGATGTAAGAAGTGGCAGCAATCTGTATTCCAGCATTCCTGTACCTCTGCCAAAGCAGGTGCCCCGCTCTAAACATTCCAGATTGTTGCCAGACAATGTCTCTGGCTTGCAGTAAGGGCAATATCTGCTTATAGGAGTCAAAGTTTTCAGAGTGTGGTTTGCACTAGCATACCTGACATGTGCAGGTTGTCACAAAACAGCCCATCTCGCTCTGCCCTACCCATCTCTGTCTGTGCATTTCCCTCCTTACGCTTGGATCACATCTTGCAATGCCATTGCAGCAGCTGCCAGCTCAGCATGAGAATCTGGTGGCACAACTACCAGATCCAACACAGGAAAAGCACCGGGAGCACATGGCCTGGGACAGGATAGAGCAGGACCATCCCCTTTGGCAGCAATCACAAATACTAGTTGTTCAGTTTAAGATTTTGTCAGCTGTTTTTTGGGAGAAGAGGTCACTGTCCCTAAATCAAAATCATTTAGTGATGTTTCAAAACTAAATGAAAGAACTAAATGCGCCTTAGCTACCTACAAACTCTCCCACTCAATTTCCTATTGGTGAAGTGGGGATAACAGCTCTTTGACCTTACAGATGTTTTGTCAGGTTGACTCCATTAATTCTGAGGCATCCAAGGATGCCAGGGGGTATTTGTCTCTCACCAGCATTTCAACAGCCCATGTGCTTCTGTGCTTTTTGTCTCTTCCTGACTTTAAAATACTGCATTTTGTAACCTGACTGTTCTCTTAACACAGATGTTTTTTCAAATGGAAATGTTACTAGCTAAATGTAGACGAAAACTAAAATCCACTTAAGCCTCAAAAAACAGTGGAGCTGAAGTAATAGGTTATATATGGTAAACATAACTATTGTATGTGTTTGACAGAAATAAATATCCAAATAATTCTGGTTTGGAAATTATTCAGTGTAGAAAACCACCCTGAAAACTGTCCATTTCATTTTTGCCAGCATACTTAAACAGGAGCTGACACTTCTGTTTTTAATCCTTGTGGGTATAGGCCTTTGATTATCATGAGATAAGCAGTAAGAGGTTTTAAAACAGTTGTACAAACTTCTTTCCTTGCCTGGGCAGAGCCATACAGTGCCGGGCATCCCTTTATTCACATGTGTGTTCACTGTTTCAGGTGACACCAGCAGAGCAGCATTCCCAGTGGCTGCCAGCTCTGGAACTGCTCTAGAAGCAATATGCTCCATCATACTAAGGCATACTTTCTTTTTTATCACTTTTCCCTTTCTACTTCAAAACCAGACAATTCTAACGAGAAAACTAGAGTTATTAAAAAGCCACCTAATTTTTCTAAATTAATCAAGATTGTGAAAAATAAATCATTGATTCTAGAAAGTATAGTTATGCTATGCTATTATGATTAGACAACTGCTTATTTTATTTCTAGTAAAGCTTTGCAGTTTCTATTGCATTTCTGAAAGGGAATATCATTTTCATAGTGAAACCTGCCAAGACTGAATTAATACTTCCTACAGCATTTTTACATTTCCTTATAAGCTCAGTCTAAGACAAGAGCATGTCTGTAACACTTGCTTTAATGCCTTTGCTATGAATTTATAGTTGTTATGTTATCTGTTGTGAGACAAAGATTACAAATGAATGCAAATTATTCATCTATACTTCATTATAGGCCATTTCCAGACCCTCCACTTAATTTAGGTTACTTTTTTGAAAGCACATTTATAGAAAAATCATCTTTTCAGCATACTGTAACATAAACAATTTGTCTTATTTTTATGGTTGGCATTAGAGGTTAGAAATCACAAACTTAAGGAAACTCAAGCCAGAAATCTGAGACAGTTTAAAAGGCATTCAGTGTTTTCATGTCAAAGATGAATGTATGCTTGAAAAATCTCTTTCTCATGCTCAGGAAAGCTAAGAAATTCCAGACATTTGGGAGGGTCCTACAAAGGAAGGATTTTTGGCTTCTCCTTTCAGCATATTTCACATTTTTAGGCAAGCTTAGAGCACTTTTTTTTAACCACCGGAAATGGCCATAGTCTCACAACATTTTCACATTTTTTCCTAAACTTTGCTTTTGTCAGCATTTATACTGACAAGTAGTAAACTGTAACTACCTGTTTCTCAGGTAGAGGCAGGTATTCTGGTCTTCAAACACCAGAACTTGCAGTTAGGGATAAACATTCAAGTACTGGAAAGCTTCACAGAAGGCATGGTAAAACAACAGTTCCATGCTCCAACTTTGAACAGCAAATTATTGAATAGGCATAGGGACCAGAGACTTCATATTTGTGGGTTCTGCCCCCCACTCCCCCACTGTAACAACATTAGAAAGATTTTGCTACAAAACATGAGTTCCTTTTTCCTTCAAACAGAACAAAGAATAAAGGTGCAGGTGTATTAAGGTCTAATTGTGGTGACACCTGCAGGTTCCATTGTCAATTATCACGTGTTTGCACATTTAGGTGCTTTCTTACACTCCTTTCCCCGTCTTTGCCTTGCCCGGGAGATGCCTGCTGGTCCCAAAGTGCAACAGTTACAGGTGTAGAACCAAAAAAGGGCAGTTTTGTGCCAAGGACTGTTAGGGACTTGGCTTCCTAGAGAAGTCTATTGCTGCAAAGAAGAGTGACACTGAAGTATTGTATCATGCTTCTTTAGGTTTGGCTGCTTTGGAGGTAACTAGAGGCAACCAATAAAAGAGTTCCATGTCAGTGCAAGACAGTTACATGAGGGTAACAATATAATAGAGAAAGCAATTCACAATAATACACTTTTTCTTTATAGTTGGGGAAAATAACTTTCAAAATTTAAATGGACTGTAAATATGAACTTTAAGCAATGTTAATGAAAGTCACGACCTCAAGTGGCTCAGCAACAACAGTACTGGAGTTTGAACAAATAGCCAAAACATACGATATGTTTCTGCTATCTTTATGCTTCTGTGCCAGTTTCATCTGGCAGCAAAAGCAGAAAAACACAGAGCCAAGATAAGACAAGTCAGCCCATCCATTTGTTATGACCAAAGCTGAACTGTGAGTGTGACTGTAGGGATTTACTACTTCATACCATATTCCTGTAGGGGTTTTTATGCTACATTTAATACATTAAAACCAGGCCTACCATCAGGGTAGACTTCTAGCTCAGCAGTTGTACTTCTTTCCACTCCTGAACTGTCACTGACAAGAAAAGCCAGCACCAGCTGTATTGCAGAATCTGAACAGTACAGTGAGTGGAGAATTGTGCCTGCTCTAAGAAGGACTGCCAAAAAACAAGCTGCAGGGCTGTCCTACCATTATTGTCTGTGGGAATGTTAGGTGGCGACTGCACCAACTTTTTAGATTGTATTTTCACTATTAAGTTTGGCTAAAATTTCCCAGACCCAGTTTCCCCTTATGCTGCTTTAAAACATTTTAGACTTGAGATGAGTTAAAGTTATAATTTTTTACATTAGTATGATAGCTGAAGAATCTCTCTAAAGTATGCTGCGCAACTAGTTCCATATCTGGAAAAGCAGCAAATTCTTAAAGCTAGAGGAAAGACTATTTCCCAAGCCACCTAAAAGCTTTTCAAGGTGAAAAATACTATCTATGCTTTAAATTAGTACTATCAAATTTGAATAGGAATTAAATTTCCTTTATGCATTTCCAAAACACCTTTCACGTAATACCCATCTTCCTAAAAAATTTTGGGTAAGACATGCTGAAAAATACACAGAACCATCTCATTTGTTCTATTCAAGCCTAAAAGTAAGTAAGTGATAGCAGTCAATACGCATTAATACATCACTTTTTATTGTGCACGTGTGTGGTGTCAATGGAGGAAGATGTTTCTACCCACTGTTCAGCCTCGTTGCCAAACAAACTGAACAGGTAAAGTGTGTACACCAAGAACCGAGCACCTTCAGATCCAAATTATAACAAATTTCAGATGACTGCCACCTCACAGAGCTACTAGCACAACAAGCCAAATTAAATGCTCCAAGCTAAGCATCTCCCTCCTCTTAATTACTTGGTTACACCACACCAATTCTTCAGTGGGAAGCGTCAGGCTTCCTGCGGGTGGGTCCTTGATCAGTCTCGAAATTACCTGCTACAAAAAAGAATCCTCATTGCCTTCATCTAGCTGATATTGAGACTACGATAAGGTAAATAGGAGCAACAGGCACCAGGACAGCTCCATGATGGAGCACACAACAGTAGGGGAAATCCTCAACAGCAAATTAGAACTCTTTCCGGAATACAAAGAGGAGAAGGTGCAAACACCAATAATCCCGTTTCAGATCCATGACTGATGGGAGAATTAAAAGAGCCACATTTAAATTCTTATCTCGGGTATACGGCAAGGCAGTTCTCAAAAGCATAGGCTATGTAGTCGAATCTAAGCACTGAACCCTTCCCATCACAAACCAGAAGCAGCGCGTGTTACCAGCCAGCAGCGTGCAAACACAGGATTTAGCCCGCTTGTTTAAAGACTGAAAGACTGCAGTCTTGAGCTCAATCGAACTTCCCCAGCAGGGACACACTTGTGGGATTTTAGAAGTCGGCTTTACAAATAAATAAATAAAACAACTACGCGCCTTTCAAACTCTGCGCTACTATAGATGCGAGTTCGGAGTTTTTTGCGTTAAAGTCACCGCACCGGCGGCAGTCACGCTACGAGATCAGCTACCAATTTCCCGGCTGGATTCTTTCTGGAGCCCGCCAGCCGAGGGGCTGGCCGAGGGCGGCTATCCTGGAAGAGAGGGAGCTGCCGTGCCCGCCTGACCCGCGGTGCCGAGCGCGGGAGGCACGGCCCCCAGGGCCGCAGGTGCCTGGGGGCAGAGGCGGCGGCAGGTGTCGCGGCGGGACACCGGGATCACGGCAGGTAACTGGGATCGCGCTAACCACCTCCCCCGCTGCTCGCGGCAGGGAGGGGCGCTCCGGGCGGCGGGGACACACCTGCCACCCGAGAGGGCCCCGGAGAGGCCCCGGCGCCACCGGGACCCGCGGGACGCGGGCGGCGCCTTCACCCCTGCCGGGCCCGCGAGCGCCGCCCCGCGCGCCTCTCCCGCCCGAGCCGAATTTAAACTGCGTTACTGTCCTCGCGCAAAGCACCAACGCCGCTGCTCCCGCGCGTCCCGCCCCCTTTCCGCCCGCCAGCCAATAGCGGCGCCGCTTCGTTGCCCTCCCTGCCAATCAGGGCGCCGTTTATTGCTGGCTGGGAAGAAGCGCTCGGTGCGCGCGCCCGCCGCTGTGGAGCTGGTCCCTGGCGCGGAGCAGACGAGTCCTCCTCCTCCCGCTCCCCCGCCCCTTCTCCCCGCGCTTTGTTGGTGCCTCTCCCGGGAGAGCGGCGGCGGCTGCGGCCGGCGGCGATGCCCGAGTTCCTGGCGGATCCGTCGGTGCTCACCAAGGAGAAGCTGAAGAGCGAGCTGATCGCTAACAATGTGAGCCTCCCGGGCGGCGAGCAGCGCAAGGACGTGTACGTGCAGCTCTACCTGCAGCACCTCACCGCCCGCAACCCGCCCGCCCTCGCGCAGCCCGACTTTTCCAGCGACGAAGAGCGGGAGCCCACACCTCTCGGCGCCCGGAGCCGCGGAGCTGCTGCCGCCGGGCGGGTGAGTACCGCTGCCTCCTGCCCGCGCCGCCTCGGCTTCCCGGCAGCCTCGGGCCCGCTTTCCCGCCCGAACGGGGCCGGCCGCCTCCGCCCGCTGGCCGCGGCTCGGGGAGCGCCACAACGCGCCGGGGTCCCCGCACGGGGTTGGGAGAGTCTCCAGTTCGGCTGAGGGCGGAATCGTGCCCGGCCGGGACGGTACCGCTGCCTGAGGGAGAGGGGCAGCGGCGCTGCCGGGCGGCCGCCCCGCGTCGGGGAGCAGCTGGGACGGCGGGGTGGGTGCCGGGGGCCGCCGGCTGCTCCTCCAGGACGCGTCCCGCCCTGAGCGCCCTTGGAGCGGCGGGCTCGGGGGGCAGGGGCAGCGCGACCGCGCGTGGGGTGCGCGACGGCCCCTGAGGGTAAATTGGGAGATCTTTGCTGTAGCTTGGCGAGCCGTGTCCTAAGGAGACTGTTCCGGCGTTGGAGGAACGAAGCAAGAGAACGGCACGAGGGTGCAGCTTGCTCAGGAGAGGACTCCGGTCCGCTGTCGTGGTTGTACGGCAGCCACGCTACTCGGTGTAAATGCTTCTAATTGAAAGGATGAAGCTGTGCGTGAACAGCTGGTTTGTTTCGCTTAATGAAGTGCGCTGTTTAGTGTAAAGAGAGTCTGCGTAATGTACATGGCTTGCTCGTACCTCTGAGATGTGTATTATAGCAAAGCGCCTCTGGTGCCTGTTCAGTTAGTCCCCTGTGCTTGTTTTCTTAGATTTTACACATGTAAGGAAAGGGGGAAGCTGATGCCGTTTGAAATTTTTCTCTTTGGGAAGCTGCGATTTCTTTCTTAATTTTTCATAAGTGGACTATAAATTTGCATATCTTTAGAAAGCAGTCTTGTAATTGATAATTGTAAGATGTCTGGTCTTGAGAAAAGGCTTGGATAATGATTATCAGCTTCCGGAGTCCTAATGTGTGTGATAGTGAAACTATTTAATTGTATCTTAGATACTGTGTTTCAAAGGTCATTAGTTGAGGGAGTGCCGAGAAAGGGAGTCCTTTGAAGGTCTTTCACTTTCACGCTTTAACCTTCAAAAGCCCAAGAGAACAGTTCTTGAATTAAAAAAATTTAAAACTGCAACTTCAAGGGGAAGAGATCTCTAAAACCAAGTTATTTACCTTAATATCCGTCTGCTTCGGACACTTAACTGGCACTCACTGAATGCAGTTACAGTAAAACAGACATTTCTCTGACTTACAGTGGTCTGCTGATACATTCGTAAGGTGCTTTTGAGTAAAACTGGATGAGCTTGAATCTGACTTGTTTCATGCTTGTTGGAGGAGGAACATCTCAGAACTGCTAGTTCCTATTCTAGATCTGAGTTTTCCTTTCCGCAGTGCTTAAGTTTAAACAATTATGGGTGACTTTTTTGATGTTTACAGAATGGGTGGTACTCCTACACTTTTGTGAACAATATCTGGAAGGCTCTGTGCTATTTATGCTTATCTGGTGTGTTAGTATCAGAGCACTGTATCATCAGAAGTTCCAGAACTGGGGCAAATACTCTAGTGCTCAGATTTGGGTCCATTGTGCCCCGTGTTGTGTCGCCTTCCCTTTAACCTCCGCCCCAACAACCAAACCCAACCAAAACACTCAGAAAAATCCCAAACAGTACCTGCCAAGCAAAACAAACTTGGACGATGTGTGCTTGTTGCCTCCTTTGTGCTACTTGAGTAGTTCTGCGACTACTTGTAGCCCGAGTAACTGTTGTCCCTGTTAATGTCTTTTGGCTACGGGTGTTTCACTGATCAGCTGTCCTTCAAAAAGATTAGCACTCGTGTCTCCAGAGCAGTTTGCTCCCAGAACAGCTGGAAAGAAGAGGAAGAGTGAGGGAAGGCTGATATCCCAGGGGACTGGGATTCAAAGCAAAATATTTTAATAAGATTAAGACAGGACAAGAGGGAAAGCAGTCAGACGTTTGAAAGAAGTTAGAGGTAAGGGGCAAGGGAGGAACTGGAACTGCAAGAATTTATGGAAAGGATGAATAAAATAAAAGCACGGGCTTTCCACCATTCCTCCCTGTGCCTGCTCGCCCTTCCCTTCATTGCGAGCACACAGTCAGAAGCCTCTCGGTCGGAGGCCGCAGCCTGCCTGGGTCGCAGCCCTCGTGTGAGCGGGGCACTCGGAGGGTGGGGCGGGGTCGCGGCCCGTGCGCGCTGCGGGCCGGGCGCCAGGGGGCGCGCTCCGAGCGGCTCCTCCGGCGGCACCCGCGGCATCGCCCGGCTGCCTTGGCGGGCCTGGAGCGGGGCAGGCACCGCTCTATCTTAAAGCGCCTGTGAGCAACGAGTGCTAAGGAATCATCTCAATGTCCGTGCTGCAGTCACTGAAAGCTGCACCAGCGCTCTTCATAGTGGCATTAGAGCTTGGACACGGCTGTAGTCATTAGTAATTTTGAACTGTCTGCACTGTCATTTAAGTGGGGTTTTTCTAAGTTCTGAACATTTGATAATGCATTTAGGTGCTTATTTTCTATTGATAAAAGCTGTGCGGAGACAAAATCCCATAGTTTGAATTCTGCTGCAAATGATGTGTTTTGAATCTATCACTTGGGCTTCGCTTTATGTAGCCCAAGAAAATATAGCTCACTTTGGCTATGTATTCCTACCAGAACAGGAAGAGCTTTTAAAATCATGCCTGTTTGTAGCTCAGTCTGATAATATTGTCTGGAGGAGCCAGCTTCTCCAGCTCTGCTAATGTTTTTGAGCAACTTTTTTGCTTTTTTCCCTAAAGCCTGTTTAGCATAGTGGTATGTGAGGACGGTGACTAGGTATGCAAGACACTGTTTTTCTGCAGGGTGAACCATCTGCATCTGAATGCCCCTTGTCCTGGTTAGTTATGGGCTGAATGTCAGCAAAGGTAGCTCACAGGAAAAGTAACTATGAAATTAATTTTTGCCTCTCTAGGACCATTATTTTAAAGCATGTACCAAAAATCTTGTCTTGATGCTGTTGTCAAACAGAAACTATTCAGAGCTTAGAATGCATGGATTATTATGACTGAGCTTGTTGTGTATTTCATGTCCTGGAAGAATCACTTCTAAAGCATATATTGAGTGATATTTTTCACCTTTAAAGTGATTATATGAAAAAGATCAGTCAAATGTCTCCTGTTAATGAAGGTATGATGAGAACATTCGGACCTGAAGGGCCTGTTTGAAAGGTCATACATGAGACTTATCGGGTAAAGATGTTTGGTTTGATGGGGGAGAATTGTTTGTTTGGGTTGTTGAGGTTTTTTGTTCTAATCAAGTGCCAAGTAACTAAAGAGCCAGGTCCAGCTTTTCATGGTCAGAATGCTGTGGTTGTGATATCTGCAGCCAAGGTAACAACAGCTTCAACCCCTTCCCTATCAGAAGAGAGAAGGTAATAGTAAAACTGGTGGCTTATGAAGATTAGGTTTGTGGAAAGTGTACTGGACAGGTGAGGCAGTGTAAAGCATCTGTGCATGCCCAGAGAAGGCAGAGAATTTATTTGGTGTTTCCTGTGTGGCTGTATGTCTTCATTAGACCTGCCACACAAACATCACCCAGAATACAGTTGAAATCCTTTGTGGCCTTTGAAAAAGTGCTTATCTGCTGGCTGAGAGAAAGTTGTGGGCAGCAGGGATGAGATGACCAAAGTAGTTCTCACTGCAGTGGGAAGTCCTGCCAGGCTGTTCTGCAGCTTCAGACTTTGAGAGTGTGTATTTCCTTTACCAAGTAACATGGAAATTAGTGTTTGGGAGGAGAAGGGGGTGGAAAGGTTGAATAGTCCATAATCTTATAATTTATGACTGTTACTGTATATAGGCTTGGAAATTTTAAGTCTGGCACTTACTAATTAAGGTTAAAAGGTAGAGAATTCACAAAAATGTGTGTATCAGTATCTTTTGAGTTGCTGCTGCATAATTCCCTTTCCATTGTTTATTTTGTCTGTCCTGTAGCTCTTGGTAAATATTGTCTCCAGGTCTTTAAGGTTAAAAAGTTCAGTAGGACTTGGTTTTTAAAAAAGGGAATTCTATTGCTGGAAATTATTGTCTATGGTAGAATAAAAGTACAAGGGGAATAAGACCTATCTATTTCACAGTATAAATCTATTATTAACATTTTGCATATCCAGTTCCTTAACTTTACATGTCTTAAGAGAAATAGTTATTTGTTATCAGAGGGAACCCTGCAAACTGGAGAATTAAACAGCGTTTTGTTGGTGTGATTTGGGCTTTCTTTCCTTTTCTTTCTTCCTTAACATCTTTATGATTCAGAGAAATCGTAAATAAGCCCTGACCCTTTTTGTGTCTGTGATGAAGCTGCACCTCTTTGGGATTAAAATCCTTGTGTATCCTGATGTAGATGCCATTTAATTTGGGATTTGAAAATAGTTTTTGGTGGTGTCTCATAGTTGTTTTATTGTTTAACGGCTTCTTCAACATGTTTCTTATGCTTGTCTTTGGGACAGTGCTGGGACTAGTACAGGCACTTATGAAGTTTGCCTAATTACCCTGGTCTCTGGCTGTTCATTTCTATCCAGCAGGAATGCCTAAGATAAGGGGTACGTTCTGAATTCTGGTTGCTTGCATTGTCTGCTCTTCTTGCTAGCAAAAGAAGGTGAAAGCTTTGTGCTGTCAAGAGATGACACTTGGAGATGAAGGTCACTCACGCTGTTTTTCTGTGGCCCTAGTACTGAGAATGCTGTGTGGCAGCCCCATGCTTATAATTCACTTCAGTACTTGTCTGAAGAATTAGTTCCTAGGCAATTGGAAACCAAGCCTGACAGGTACCACTACCAAATTGCTATCTCTGATGTGAACAAATCTCTCTCAAGTGAAGTATGCAGATAATCTTCCATCTTCTGTTTCCTAGAAAATAGAAATATTTTTTTCATGCTGTGAGCTCTGGATCAGATTAGAAGATCTTCAGAGAAGGATTTATTGATTTGGGTATATTGTTGCAAAAATATTTACATAGATTTGGGTGTATTACTGCAAAAATATTTACATTATGGGCAAAGTGGTCAATAGCACTACCTTACATTGGCAAATTCTGCCACAATTTCATTTCAGGCACTTCATCTCTGCACGACAGTAAGACAAATTTTGCTAGTGGTCTTAAAACAGGTAAATGAGCGTGTGAGTTTTTTAGATTTGTTTGTTTTTATTTAATGTACAGTGTTAAAAGTTTAAGTTAGTAGCGTGCAAACACCTCATGGTGTAGTCCAGCAGACAAGTTGTCCTGATTCACAGCAAGTGTAGTGATGCATTAGACTGTAATGGTAGTGGTAATTCAATTTAGTGTTGTTGCTGAAGTTGGTGCTGTCATACCAGAGCTGAGGGTGAGAAATTCTTCCATCCAGGGACTCACCTTGTGGTCCAGTGAATGGTTAGATGGCACCTTTCTCCTTGTATGAGGGAAGTCATTTGCTCCTGCTCTAAGGAGAATAGGTGTTCAAAAGTAAAAGCTGTGACCTTGCAGAACACAAAATGAACACATCTGGCCCAATTATTGAAAAACTCAGATTACTTTCAACTTCCTTCATCCCCTCCCTACTCTTTTTCTTTGCTGAAACTGGCTGTTTTGATGATCTCTGTTTGTGACAGTAGTGCAGGAAAAAGCAAAATGGTATTTGAAGGAAAAAAAGCCACAAAGAAACCATGAGATATGTGAGTTTACTTGTGTTAGAGTACCCTGGTACTCATTAGTTACAGTTAGATTTCTGATGGCTAAGATTTGTGTAAAGCATCCAGAATGCTGAGTAGTTTTGCTGGTGTATATTGCTGTGGTCTCTAAGTGAACAAAGGTAGAGATACATTACATTAGGATTCCAGTTTCTTTAAAGTGCCATTGGAATGTCGATTTCCTGCACCATAGTAGTTTTTTTCTGAAATATGGACTAGCACCTTGATTTATCTGCTTGGTGATGTGGGCAAACACCAGAGCTCTCATTAGTCTAAACAGATCTCAACAAGAAAACTCAGCATTTTTTTCAGAACTTTTTTCTATTTGGACCGTTCAGTAGTCCAGAAAAAACCCTTTGAATATTAAATTAAAATTATTGCAGTATTTAACTTGACATAATGTTATAACCAACATATTCAAAAGTGACTAAAAGTCTCATGCAGCTGCAGGATTGTTTCTTGTATATGGCTCAATTGCTTCAAAAACTAATTAGGAGTGGAATGACTGATAAAGTGAGTTGTAAATCTGTCTTTAGTCAAATCTGCTTCTTTAATGGTCCTATACTTTCTTTGGACTGTTTGTAGTTTATTTTGTAAAATAAAGAAATGCCATAATCCTTAGAGATTCTGTTGCTTTTCAGCAGCTGATTTTAAGTTTATCATGCTGGAATATCCAGAAGCCAGAGGAAAACTTGCAGTCAGATATATTTGGGAAGCCCTCATTCAGTCCCTGCTTAGTTTTAAAATACCAAGATATTTGAGGCAAGACCATGTTTGCATGCAAACAAATATTGAACCTGCATTGATAGCTAGATCGATTCTGTTAGCTCATGTAAATCATCTTAGTGTAAAAAAAATCCAAACAGATAGGCCCTCCAGACAACTGAGTTGAGAAAAATGCTAAGTGCAGAAATTTTCTGTTTATGTAATGCAACTTTGAGATACAAATATGACTTATTTCTAAGCAGTATCAAGGTCTTTCTTAGCAAAGAGCATGCAAATCCGAAGCATGCTTTTTTGTGTCTTACTTCTTCACTTTTACAATCCCTATTGTAGCAACAGAGGCTTCCCAAGTTGAAGTGTTATGATCACTCTGCTTGGATTGAGCAGAAACTGCTAATTTAGGAGTAGCATCTCAGCAGATTATTTTGATAGCCATCTGCATGTGGTTATGGTGCATTGCCAAGTGTTCAAGTAGTGTTGCCAGAGTTGGGTTTAGAATTCTTTAGAGCTACAAGTAGCAGAGGCCTAAGCAGACAAGCAGGATTTTGAAAATATGACACTGTTTGGTACACTTTCCTGTACTCACCTTGTAGTATCATGTAATCTCACAGAGAATGACAGGACAAGTAGGAGTAGGTTTGGTAACTTGGGTGAAAGTATGTAGATATTAAACAACTTGTTCTGTATCATTAGAGGAGGAAATGACCTATCAGGTAGAAAAATAATGCAAAGAAATTCCAATGTAACATATTTGTAGTTTTGTGTAGTGATGGTGAAACGGCTAGAAGCTTACTTCTCCAGTCACAGGAAAGCAATCCCTTCCCACTGTATATTTGAACTTCAAATTAAAACACAAGACCAGAGTAATGAGTGATTTTAAGAGGAGACTTGTAAGGGGTATTTCTTTCCTAAGCAGAAAACTTGTGCGTGTTTTCTTAGTAGGTGTAAATGTTTGTACTGTTTCACATAGGCTTTAGTAGTGATCATGGGTGAGAATAGAATTCATTTCTTCTGGATTTATATGTTTAGTACTCTTATGTTTTCCTGTTCCCTTAGAAGAAAAAGATGTGTTCAGTATTAACTGGAAACACTGTCTCTCATTTCTCTTTCCTGCTCCAGAAAGCCACAAAGAAAACTGACAAACCCAGACCAGAGGAGAAGGATGGCCTAGATATTACAGAGATGAGTAATGAAGACCTTCAAGAGCAACTTATGAAGTATGGAGTAAATCCTGGCCCAATTGTAGGTAGGTCAATTGAACTAGCAGATACTGATCCATTTTATTTCTCACTATGCCTCACTTGTGAAATTTTCCTGGTGCAGGTACTTTTTAGTACCAGCACTGTTGCAATCTTACTTCCCACCTAGGATATTTTCATTGTACTGTTTACATTGAGAAATCTTGAAGCATTGCAGTGGATGAGTCTGCAGTTTGCTTCTCCTGTGTTTTGCTGCTTTGGAATGTGGTTGGGAGATTGTTTATCCAACAGGTGATTGTTTGATTGGTTTCATGTGAATTGTTTTGACTCAATGACCAAACACAGTCAGGCTGTGTCAGACTCTGGAGAGAGTCTTGAGATTCATTATCATTCTTTGTATCCTTCTCTAAGTATCCTTTCTCTATTCTTTAGTATAGTTTCAGTATAGCATCCTTTACTATAATATCATATAACAATAAATTAGCTTTCTAAGCATACAGAGTTGAATTCATTCCTTCCTACCACGGGGGACCCCAGAAAATACCACATGACTGTGCTTACAAATAGCCTGAACTGCAAGTCACCCCACGCCTGCTAGAGACAACAATGTCATGTTTGAGTGCCGCTCTCACTCTCAAAAAGGGAGGAGGACAAGTTTTCTCCTTGCTTTGCTCAGATTTCAAGCAGGTGCACATAAAAATTGAGTAAGTTTGTGCACAAAGTTTGGACCAAAAACTACTGGCACCCAGAAATCAAAATCCTGTCCCAACGTGCTAAGTCAGGGTGCTCAAAACAAAACTGGAGATAGTGCTTGGTCAAAATCAAAATCATCAAGGAAGTACACAAACAGCAATTAAACTGATCATGCAGTTAAAACCAGTCATGTCCAGAGCAACCATAATCCAAACTTCACCATTGGCTCTTCACCCTCAAAAGAAACAAACCCCCCAGAAGTTCCAAGCACCAAGGGTGACTTTTAACT
>WBNQ01052230.1:0-11086 GCA_013401375.1 Spizella passerina | reverse complement strand
TCCAGGGAAGCTCTGGGAAAACTCAGCTCTGCAGAGCAGCCCCTGAGCATCAGGTACCCAAACCTCGTGTGGAACAGACATCCATAATGAAGGAAGGGAAATTAAGGGGAGAAAACGGGAATTTATCCCATAAATGCTTAATTCAGACTGAACGCAGGTCCCTGAGCCCTCAACCCAAAAAACAGCCTTGAATTCATCATTTCCCCTTGAAAAGCACCAAACTTTGAGATTTTAACACCAGACCTGACACTGCCTCTTCTGCAAGTGCTGGGAAGATCACTGGGCCTCTTTCCCTGTTAAAAAGGTGAGGTAATGTGGGGAAAACCTGAGGATTCATTAGTTAATGCTCATAAAATGCTTTGAAGATTAACAGAGCTGTTGCCTGGGAATACAGCAACAGATGTTATCAGGGAGATATGCTAAAGCAAAACATCACTGCTCACATTCACACAGATATTTTATAAAAACCACCCCTAAAGTGGGGTGCATTTCCACACCCAGAGCAGCATTCCCACAGGAGAGCACCCAGGAATGGTTTAATTAATATATAAGGGCTAAAGTCAAATTCAAACCACTAAAGCTTATTTAAAATGATAAAATCATCCCACTTCCTTCACACAGCAGGGATTTTTCTACCAACATCCTCACTCAGTGCTTCTTCCCATCCCACAGTGACATGACCACATCTGTTCATCTTCCTGGTATTTGGCTCCAGGGAAAAACTCTGCAAAATACCAGAATAGTTTGGCTTTGCAGCTCTTTTTTCTTCTCTCTCATATGCACCATAATTTCACCAGGAAAAGATGAGTCAAAGGCACGGAGGTGAAAAGGTTTGTAGCAGTCCTGATTAAATGGCTGGTTTGGAATTTTTCCTCTAAATCTGCCACAAACTTAGACAGGATATTTCCTTGGTTTGGAGACACAGGCTGAATAAAAACCACCTGAAGGATCCTTTCCTATCTCCATCTGTGCCCACACCCTGGAGCTGTGAGCTGATATTTGATGTCACTGCTCTCCTTTCTCAATTCTGGAATTGCTGTGGGTGCTCCAAGCAACTGAAGAGGCTGTGAAGTCAGAGGCAATGAGATTTTGCCAGGTGTGAAATGCAATTTCACAGAAAGGCTGAAGAACCTCTTTTCCACGTGGCAGATGTGCTATACCACTTAAAGTGTACAAAATATAACAAAATATACACATATTTTTAGCAACTACAAAATCCAGGGGTTGGATAATCAAACAGTTCATCTGGAATGGCAAATATTTCACTGCATCATTTATTCTTCCTGGTAAGAGTCATCAATCGCTTTTCCTAATTGATTTATATCTTTATGGGAAATACTGACAGATCCAGAAATGAAAAGGATCTAAAACGGGCATTTCCAACAGAATCTAAAATACCCACAAAGAATCCAAACATTCCCCTCAGACTCTCCCACGAGTAGAACAAATTTGGGACATCTAACCAGCTGCAGTTTACTTGGTGGAGAATCTTCCATTCCTCTCAAGGCTCTTGTGCATTCCCCAGGTGTAATTTCTCCTGAATTAAATANATTCCTCTCAAGGCTCTTGTGCATTCCCCAGGTGTAATTTCTCCTGAATTAAATATATCTATATTTTTCCCCCAAATGCCATGATTTTGAGCCCTGTGACCACCCCTGCTGCCTTCTCCTGACCTTTCCTGAAGAAGGTGAATTGTAAACCTGCTTATTTAAGGTGAGGCCTTCTCAGTTCTCAGCAGTCTCTTACACAACACTTTTCCTTCTATTTTCCAGGATGATTTTTGCCTTTCCTGCCAGACTAACCCTTCCCAGAGATGTTCCTCCTGCCATCCAGAGGATTCTCCCAATAAACCCAGGCAGGAATTTCCCAGCCTGTGCTGATGAAGCCAATCAGGGCTGCCTGGTGAGAATTGCTCTGTGCTTACCAAACCCTTTCTATCCCACACCACTTTCCCAATTTATCACTTCAAATCCTCCTCCCAAAGGCTGGGAATCCACCCCACCCCAGGGCCAGCAGCAGCTGCTGTTGCCACCTTGGGCTCTGCATCCCTGTTGGAGCAATTTTCCAGTGAAACACAAAGCTTGAGCCTGATTAAAACACCCAGTTCTGCTTCTGCTTCCCATTAATTTAATCTCTTTTCTTTTGCTCTGGCTGAGTAATAAAAGTATTACGAGACATAACTGCAAAGGCCCTTAGCTATTACATTATTACTATAATTAATCATTATATTGTAACAATTATTTCTATTAAACCCCACCTAGAAGCCTCAGTCGAGATCAAAGTAACTTTAGATCATTATGATCCTGCAAGATTTCCAGGTTATATGTTCATTTTCTGTTGGGTTTGGTGAACTACAAACCACAACCAAATAAACACCTGAAGTCAAAACAATTTGTGGGCTTGCTTTGCTGTTTTTTTAAAAATAATTCTCATTTTAATAACAACAGTGGGGCTTTTGTGTCTGCTCAGGTATTCCAGGCTACATCCTCCCTTGCAAAGAGAGATTAAAATGCTCAAACAGTCAAACAATTTGCTTGCTGAATATTTTCACATGCTTGGTAATGATTGCCTGAATCTTTGCCCTCAGACTCGGTAGGATTAGGAAGTGGGCTGCATGCAAATATCATTAAAACTGGTATTTAGAAGAGTGGGTTTGTTTGAGGTCCTCAAATACCAGAAAGTAGAGCAGAAAACATGGCACAGCGACAGAAAAATCCTGATTTACACCCCAGCACTCCACTGAGGATGGCTGCAGGTTAATAACACATTAATTTTTCTTCCATATTTAATTTTCTTCTCCCTGCGTGCATCCTGCGAGAGGAACCTGTCAGGTGTGAGGAGCCCAAGAGCAGCACCAGCTCCCTGAAGCCTCCTGAAATGAATGCTCAGGATGTGCCCTTGGGTGTGCTCACAGGAGCTGCTGCAGGAGTGATGAACGTGTCCATCTCTGATTGACCACAGCCACCTTTGCTGCTCAGAAATTGCAGAAAACACAGCAGGGCTTGGGCTCAGCTTTACCTTCATACCTCACATGTGAGGTGACTCCTGATAGAAAGAATCCCTGCTGCTGACAGGAGCCACCTTTAATTACACAAATGGATTTAATACCAATTGGAAAAGGATTTTTTACATTGCATGGCTGGAGTGGGATTATTTCCTTCTTTTCTCTTTTTCTAAATTCCTACTTGTTAATAAGCAAAAATAACAATTTGCCAGGAAGTTTTCCTTCCTCTGGAAACTCTGGGAGAAGAAGGTCAACATTCTAAACTGCAAAATTAATGTTATTTCTCTGGTATTTTAGTTTTTGCAGCTCCTGCAATTTCTTTGAAGGAAATCGATTTTTTTTTTGCAGCCGAGAAAATCATCGCCAGATTGTTAAAATATTCTGCTACAGCAGAGATGCTCCAAACCATCTGGAAGGATTTCTAGGAGTCAGCACTTCCCCTGCACCCCAGCTGAGAACTTGCCATGCCCTGGGATCCTCCTCTGCCACAATCCCAACAAGGGCAAGAGGAGTGCAAGGGACAAGGTTGGGTTGGGGGAATGGAGAGGACTCATCAGCCACTGGGAGAAAACACAGAGCAGGGAACTCAAAGTGCTCCTCTCCCACCAGAAATCTGGTGACCACAGAGGGATGAGGAGCCCTGATGAAAACGAAGCCCTTGGAAGGTTCTGGCAGGGTAAAACTGCCAGGGATTGGTTTTATTTTTTAAGTGCTGAGCAGAGGTTGGAGCGTTTTTCATCAGGCAAATGCTTTCAGCAAGTTTTTCAGCTGGGCCTCAGGGTTCTCAGTTTGTAGCTATTTGTGGGCAGAAAAAATGGAAGGGAGAGTTCTTGATGTGCAACAACTCCTCAGAGCTCTGCTGGCTCCTGGGAAAGGGCATCTCCACCTGATGCACACCTCAGGGCTTGGGGAGAAGGGAAAAAGAAGTCTTGGGTACTCACTGAGGTGACAAAAAGCATCATACTTCCATTTTTTAACTGCTAAAAATAGTAGAAAGCATCTTTTTTTTACATTGTTTCACAGGTTTTCTGGTACTTTTCAGGGATTCCAGAAAACAATCCTAGCTCAGGTTGTGCCTGTACAAAAATCACAGCAAGGGAACAGGTGAAGGATGCAAGGGGTGGTACCTTGTCTGCTCACTGAATTTTCACAGACCTCCCTAAGATCCCACTTTTGGTGGAAAGCAAAGAAAGGGACTTGAGCTAAATGTTCCTCTGATCCAGCTCAGCATAGCCATTTTCACAGTTTTTAAAAGCAAAAAGAATAATTACATATTTTTTCTGACTTTCAGCTTAGTACAAGACATTTCATCAACATCTCTACTTGACTCCCTCCCATCTTTAGATTGTTGAACCTGCTCACATTTTTATATTGTTCCCTGCTTTTTAAGGCCTTCATGGTTCAGGGGGAAAAAAAACCAAAAAGCATTATTTACGTTTTTTTGTTGCTGTTGTTTTAGAGGTGCTATTTGTGCAAACCTTCCCAAATCCAAAAGGCTGGCATCAACTGGTGCAGTTGCTTGAGTCATATTAACAAAGATGCTCCTTCACCTCCCTTTTCCCACCTTTTAGTCCCCAAAACAATAATTTTAGTAAAGAGTACTGAGCACCTTCCACATGCACGTGGAACTCGTGCTTGGCACTGCCCATGGGGTTGCTGGCCGTGCACTCGTACTTCCCCTCATCAGCTGCTGTCACTTGGTCAATCTTCAGGGTCTTGCCAAAATTCTCTGTCTCTGGCTCATCCTTGGGCATGTTTCCTGTCACCTTGACCCAGCTGAGATGAGGAGTTGGGCTGAGAACAAAGGAAGAAAAAGAAGATTTTGAGTTGAACGCATGAAGCTGCTGTGATGCTTCACGTGGCAGAGCTGCTGTTCACACCCAGGGTTTGGGAGGTGCTTTTAGGGGATTTTGAGCTTTTAAAGCTTTGAAAACTCTGAGGCTACCTAGGGGTTATACTAAACAGCTGCTCTGCTGCTCCTTGTTCTGCACAACCCCTGTGAGTGGGATTTTCACCAGGGCAAAGCTGCATTCCTTGGATGTGCCTTGGCATGGACAGTGGGAAAGGAGCTCATCCCCTCCTGCCCCAAAAGGACACCTGAGGACAGCCAGGAGGGCCAGACTCCATTGAAAATGCCTCTTAGGAGGTGGCTGAAATGCTCTTCCCATCCCTAGAAAGAGCCAGAAGTGTCACAGAATTGGGGACAGACATGCTTGGTGACCCCAACACTCACAGGACAGGTGGCCACAGCACCAGAGCCGCTCCTCCTGTGCCCATCTGTGCCCATGGCTCCATGCCCAGGTACCCAGAAATTCTGCTGTTCCACCAGCCCTGCAAATACCCCATAATTCTCCCAGAGCCCTCATCCCACTCTTGTCCCAAAGCCAGCTCTGAGGCCATGCCCTCCTGACGCTGCCACTGCTCAGGGTATAAATCTTTAAAAAGTGGCAGATTGGAAATGTCCCTAATTCCCTATTTTGCAGTCGGGTGCCCCTGAGCTGAGTTCCTTGAAATCCACTTCCATGGTCTGTGGACATTTGGCAGGGTGGATTGGCAGGGACGTAGGCAAAGCTGAGCATTTTTCTGCTGAAATTGGGAATTTCAGCAAAGAAAAATAACGTTTTATTTTAAGAGTTGCATTTTTGAAGGGTTTCAATGAAAAGGTGTGCTTGGTGATAAGACAAAGTACTTTGTGTTCTTTCAAAAGTGACTGCTTAAAAAAATCCACCTTTTTGTTAAAAAAAAAATAAATTAAGAGTTTCCTGGAAAATTTTGAGTGAAACAAAAAGATTTCTTTCTTTTTACCTTTTTCCAAAGGGACAGAAAGACTTTTTTGGCTTTCTCTTCTCGTATCAGATATTCATGCTTCCACATCAAAATTCATTTGATTATTCCCAAGGTGATTTCCCTATTAAAACCCCTTGAAAACCCTCTAAAATCAGAGCTGTGGCTTTGGGGGTTGGTGGGGAGTGAATTAGACAAAGAAATGTTGCAACAGGGAAGCAAAACTCACTGCAGATACCTGGAGTGAATCCAACAGAGACAAGTCATTCACCTCCTTTCAGGAATGCCAACTCAACTCCTTGCCAGCTTCCACCAGCAATGCCCTTTCAAGCCCATATGGAAAAAACAAAATGCCCCAAACATGTGCAGGCAGATAAATATCCTGACTTTAGAATTTTATGGAGGGAAGAGAATTGCAGAGCCTTTAATGGGAATTATCTGGGTGTGAAGCAGAGCCTGCAGCTCCACGTCCAGCACAGGGGATGGTGATTTAAAGCTCTGCTCCACACAAAGCCCTGTCCCAGCCAAACCAGAGGGACTCTGCTCTCACTGGGGATTCAGGGGGTGCACAGATTCTCTGTTTTTGTGCTGGCACCTTGAATTCTGCAGTGACAGGCACAGGGGACAAGCTGGGACATGGGAAGAGCAAAGCAGGGCTCGTGGCTGAGTGAGATGGAGCAGCAGCAGCAGCCCTGAGAAGGGAATCACAGCTCCTTGTCAGGGGGCAACTCAACATTTATTTCCCAGTCCCTTTTCTTATTACCTTCGTTTTGTCCTGTGTTATTTACAAGGAATTTATCAGATTAAGTGATACATTATAAGCTTTTCTTAGCTTATTGGTTTTTAGCACATTATGTTATAAATGTTTTAAAGCCAATCATCTAAAATTACCCTTCGAAAGTCCTACTACGATACATCTTTCAAAGATCTATTTCTCTAAAATATTTAGTCTTATTTACAAAATCACCTTTTAAAACTTACTTCTAGTTCCATTTCTCTCTCAGCAATATCTGCCTTATTCTATAATATTTTTAAATCAGCATTTCTTAGCTTAAAATTTGTATACAAATTCATACTATATGAACTTTTTCCAAGTTTAAGACAAGAACTTGTCTACAAGTCTTTAAGACTTCTCTACAAATTCATTTCCCACAGAAATTGTCCTTTATGATTTCCCATCATAAAGCAGCTAGTTTAACCCTTCCCTATATTATCCTTACCTGAAGGGACTCAGCAAGGTGGAGAGAGATTATTTAACAGGACAAGGGAGGATGGCTTCAAACTGAGAGAAGGTTTAGAGGGGATTTAGAGGGGCTTTTAGGAAAAAAGTCTTCCCTGTGAACTAGCTGGGGCTGCCCCTGAATGCCTGGAAGTGTCCAAGGTTTGAGGTTTGCCCTCTGCTGTTGGATTAATCAGGATCACACTAATACAGCTGATACTGTTCACTATATTCATTCCTTAAAGGATGTCTTGTGTAACATCACTCAATAACTTTATTTTTAAAAAACTGAGATCTTGCACCTGGAATATCTTCAATTTTGAGCATTGAAGCAAAACTGAATTGGCAAAACCAGAAAAAAAACCCATTACAGGTTGTGAACAGAAGCACTGAAGCTGATGCTGACATCATTTAGTTTCTTGACATCTCAAAAGCAGCACTACTGAAAAAATTTCAGTTTTTAACATAGAAAAATTAAAAATAAATCCATACTTACCACACCATGGGTTTACTTACTTGTTTACAAGCTACAGCAATAACCAACTCACTACTGTTGCCTGCACTCTGTGCTGCTTTACAGGTACAAAAAGCTCTGCACAGGAGCTGCATTTAAAACTGTTGCATAATTTGTAATATCCCTTTTTCTTTGCTCATTTCTCCCTCCAAAGGTGATTAAGTTTGTGCAGCATTTTCATTACTCACAGCCCTTCAGCAATGCACTCGAGGAGCAGGACACCTCCCTTGATGACAGTGACTGATGAGCTACTGCCAGCAGATTCAGGAGGGATCAGCAGTTTGGGCTTCCTTTCCTTGATAAAATTTGCTGAAAGATAAAATAAAACAGAAGTTAGGTGGGAAATCTCAGATATTCTTCAATAATGCCACAAACATCACTGCTGGCAGGTTTCTGACAGCCATTTGTGTGGGGTATTTTTATTTATCTACTCTGAGACTAATCCAGAGCCCTGATAACAGTCAGGAGGGAGGTGCAGTGATATCAACAGGCAGCAGTGCTGGGAAAACCCTTTTCCTACAGTTTAATATCCAGTTTTCCAAGCACTGGCCCTTCCTATCACCCTTCTGATCCTCTCAATTCCTGATGTTTAGGTCCACACCTCCTTTCTTAGCACTTTTCTTCTGCACTGGCTCCATCATCTTTTAAACTCACCTTTCCTGGCTTGAGCATCCCACAGAATTGTCCCTCCTGCTCCAATTATTAAATCTACAGTAATAGAGATACAATTTGTAAGGGAGACTGTAAAAATAATAAAACAAGATTGAGCTGCACTTGATTCCAACAGCCCATTTGTTCCAGCCTGCCAAATAAGGGGTTTAGGATGAAAAATGCAGGGTTCAGTGGCTGCCCAGTTATCACTATCATAACAATTAGCACACTAATGAATCAGTCCCCAAATGGTGCTAGTTCTTAAAAAAATAGCCAGTTATGGATGGTTTGGTAAAAGACCACATAGATCTCCCTGAACCATTTTCTCATTTTTAATTTTAATTTCCCCTTGCTTTGTATCTGTGCAGATCTGTGTCACAAGTGCAGCAGGACACGTTGGTGCCTCTGGACACTCTCACACATTTCCCATCTGCCCTCCACCTCCTGCTGCCAAAGGCAGCCAGGCTCCTTCCCAGCACGAGTTCAGACATCCCTTGGAGGGAAAAACTGCTCCTGGTGGGCACCACAGTGCACAAACCCTGCCTGTGCTGCCCCAGGGCTCAGCTCCACGGGCAAAGTCAGGGCAGTGAGGAGAGCTCTGAGTTATCCATCCCAAAACACTCCAGGATAACCTCCTTTCCAGAAACCTCAGTGCTTGGCAAAAAAAAAATCTCCCAAAGGAGGTTAAAATTGGGCATAAAAGAAAAAGGACTCTTAAAAGGTATTTAACCAAAGAAATGAAGAGTCAAGAGCTACAGAGTTTAAATGTCATGTATTTGAAACAAAAGGAAGCAGGAGAATTGCTCTGAGTTATCCATCCCAAAACACTCCAGGATAACCTCCTTTTCAGAAACCTCACTGCTTGTCTGGCAAAAAAATCTCCCAGAGGAGGTTAAAATTGGGCATTAAAAAAATACTCTTAAAAGGTATTTAACCAAAGAAGTGGAGAGTGAAGAGCTACAGAATCTAAATTTCATGTATTTGAAACAAAAGGAAGGAGGAGAATTGCTCTGAGTTATCCATCCCAAAACACTCCAGGATAACCTCCTTTCCAGAAACCTCAGTGCTTGGCAAAAAAAAAAAATCTATAGGAGGTTGAAATTGGGCATTAAAAAGAACAAAAAGGACTCTTAAAAGGTATATAACCAAAGAAATGAAGAGTCAAGAGCTACAGAGTCTAAATTTCATGTATTTGAAACAAAAGGAGCCAGGAGGAGAAGTGCAGGAAGGGCACCTGCTGCCTGCAGGATATTTCCAGGATCTGCTCCACAGAGAGGGGCAGGCAGAGCAGTGGGAGTGGGATGCACAGGATGAGAAGGGTTTTGCTGCAGGGTCACCTGTGCTGGTGGCACACAGGGCACCACAGAGACAGAGCCAGCTCCCATCTAGATGGAGGTGATGGGGACAGCCACCACAGAGCCCCCAGACTCCATAAATCCACCCCCTGAGCTCATCCTGGAGCAATGCAGCCCCAGGGTGACCCCTGGGATGTGAATTCACGGTGTCAAACCTTGGCTGTCTCATGCCAGAGCTCTTTTAACTGCCAGAAAAAGATTTGGAGCATCCAGCTCTGGCTCCTGCTCTGAATTGATAACATGAGAAACCCTGAACATCAATGTCCTCACTTCCACCCCCTTACAAAGCTCCTTTCTTAAGTTAAAAACCCTGCCTATTTCATTAAAAGCCCTGCAGATTGCTCTCAGAAACTACAAGATGAGCCAATTGTGCTCCCTGGACTGCTTAAATCCACCCCATCACAATCAAGAGGCTTTTGTGATGTGTTTTTTGAGCAGCTCCCATTTCACCTCAGCTGGTGGAGTCTGAGTTCAAAGGCTAAAAACAGATGGATTCAACTCACCCTTAGTAACAGCAGCGTTAGGTGAGCCTGAGTCATTAGCATGCTTTACTGAAATAAATAAAAATGACAACCAAACAAACATGCAGGGTTGAGACAGAATCAAAAGAAACCATAAATCAACCAAAACAAAACCATGCCCCTCCCCACCCCCCAATTTCTGCCCCAAAAGAAAGAAAGAATGAAAAATATAAAAGAAAGCAACAGATGAGCAACTGAGTTTTGAAAGTACAATGAAAATGCTTTAAAGATTTGTGTTATTCTGAAAAATACTTTGTGGGTGATATAATCAGCATTTCATCCTTGCTATGTACAGTAATAAAATCAATAAGTATCCAGAAAGAGAAATGTTATAAAATGTTATTCATTCTCCTGTTTCTTATAGCTTATTTTTGTCCAATTTATTTTTCATGCAGCCCCTCACCCAGCCCTTGGCACAGGGAGGAGTGGGCAATGTCAAGCTGAGTTTACAGAACCCTTTCAGTTCGTGCCTCTCATCTTTTCCTGGCCCAAGTCCTGAGGCTTTGATGACAAGATGGACACACTGAAGTGGCTTTTTGGGCCACTTCCAGGGCTACCAGCAGCCAAAACCCATCTTGTTTTTCTCTAATCTCTGTGTGCATGTGTGGGGGACTGAACCCATCTGAAAAGCCATGGAGAGCAACATTTAATTTGGATGTTTTTCTCACAATTATTACCCCAAGATACAGTCTAAGCAAGCATTAAACACACAAAGCCACTATTAATCCTTTTTCTTTTTATCCCAACAAGAAAACTCTCAAAAATCACATATTAAACATGAGGGTTTCGTTCATGAAGACAAAATTCTCCTTGGCTTTCTGGTCTGTGTAAGTCTGAAAGATCCACAATGAACAAGTGAAATCTTAAATTCCCTACACATCATTTCATCAAGGAACTGGAAACACCTCTTGTGTTTCTGATGCTCCAGGCTGCCTGGAAAACCCTGGAAAACATCATCCTTGCAACCTCACTGCTGAGGCTGGAGCAAACCAGGCCTTGCCCAGGGAAGAGGCAGCCACAAAGTCCTCAAAACAAAAA
>WBNQ01052227.1:0-15111 GCA_013401375.1 Spizella passerina | reverse complement strand
ACTGATAGTGTCTTGTGAGATAATAGCCTCATTAGAGGAAAACTCTGCTGTGGTACTTTCTGTTGGCATGTGAATAATATCTACTGGGTCAGAATACACAATTGAAGCTACCTAGTACTGACGTGTGTTATATTTGGCTCAGGAAATTTTTATAAAGCACGTGGATAGAGCAAGGGTAACAAGATTACTGTGTTGATGTGGGTACTTGACCAAACATACAAATCTGTGCAGAATTAGGCCTCATCACTACTTCTGGTTACAGTACAAATTGTTAATTAAGCTTTCACTGTTTCTTTGCTGCTTTTAAAGGATTTTTTGACACAAATGAAAGCAATAGCGAACACACACAAGTCCTGTACCATAGTCTCTTTTTATTCCCTCTGTACTTTGCTACTAACTTTAGTTTCATCTCTGTTGCTGATTTAAGTGATGAGCACAAACTGTGCTTTGAGTTTGCCCTTTCTCAGCACTCTTCCCAGATGAAAGTTACCTCCCAACACAAATCCTGAATTTGTTTCAGAATATTATTGCTGTGTTCATAAAATATGTCCTATATGTTCAAGTACCATGTGTGACCTGCTTCACGATCAGAGATAGTGAGGACCAGTCCCTTATGTCTCGTGTCCTTTTGTAACATCTAAGAATTCCTGTGTTGGGATGCTCGGAGGTAGCACAAGTCAACTTTGGTAGGTATTAAATTAGTATTTAGACTGTAGAGACAGAAACTCTGCTCTGTGGTACTTCCTGAATGACTTTGTATGTAACTAGACATACGTGAATCACTGTCCTGATAGTGATTTTTTTTTCCTCCATGGATTTTAGCAAAACAGCCAGAGAAGGTAGATTTGAATACCTTCCTACACAGAAGATATGCGGAGTTGGATAACTTCTAGCAATCATTTACCATTGGTATTAAAAATTTTTAAATACGGTAAATAAAATTTTTGGTGATTGATGCTGGAACTGTCTAACCTGATACTTTACAAAGACTATGTTTGTGCAGTCAGAAGTCTTCANATTAGGAGATATTTTGGGACAGATCAATACAATTGATAATAATGAGTTTTCTGTCATCAGGTCTGGATGTTATTCATATTCAGAAGGCAAAATGTTTCACCTGTCTGGTAAAAGAGGCAAGATAGCACCAGACATGGCTTCATCCTAATTTTCAGCCCCAATAACTATTGATATATTTAGGTATTGCTAACTACATGGTTTTAGATTTACTACTACAATATATACCCACTGTCCATTCTTCCAAGAGCTTGAGTACAGAGTAGAATTGTGATGAGAAACACACATAAATCTTCAAATATTATGCAGTTCCTATTAATTTTGATATTCATACAGGAAGAATTTTGTCATTGTCAGAGAATACTCCTAGGCAGATTATCCCTATCTTCGTCTTTTGAATACACAAAATAGCAATAATGTCAGTTTAAGCCAAAATGTAACCTTTGTTGTGTTTAGAAATGATTATAAAGGGATTGTAAAGGAAGAGTCGCTTATGAATAAGTAAATGTAGAGTAAGCAAACAGAAACTATCAGATGTTTGCAATCAGTTGGGGAAGAATGTTTTAAGGTGTAGCCATTGAGCAGAATCATTTCTGATAAGCTTAGAATTTCTGAAGGTATTGTGGACATCTCCATAGCCCATTGTAATGCAATGTGAAAAAGAGTTTTTCTTAAAGAACAAAGGCAATGCCTTAAAACCACGTATTTTCTGTAGCTGTCTCTCAAGTGCTGTGATTTCCTGGACTTGCCGATGATATTGTAAATCTAAGTGAAAGAGTTTTTCTCTGGAGGACAGTAGAGAGTTTAATATACAATTGAGAATACAATTGCATTCTCAATTGTATATTACACAGAGAAGTCTTGGAAATGAACAGCAAATTCACATGTTATTTTCTGTCCAGCACTTTCTAGCAGGTTTGGATGTATTGCTTTTGCAGGCACAAGAGCTTGTGGTATAAAAAAATGGTATCAAGAGTAAAAATGTGGATTTCATTAAGTGTCTTCATTTGCCAGTCTTCAAATTTCTAATACAAAACAGAAATATATCTCTTACAAGCACAATAGGTTTTATCTTTGCTAGAAATTTCAAACAATTTACCATTTGGAGTTGTTGATGAAAAGGCTATAGCAGGCAATTAAGAAAAATTAATCTGTAACTATCAGTGCACAATCTGGGGTTTTTTTTATGTTATAATGACATCTTTTGTGCCCTACATGAAAATCTAAGTAAAAACATACAATTTTGTTATATAGCCATGTAGAGCAACTTCGTGATGTAAAACAGTTCACTTCCTCTGTACGAGCTGATAAAATATTTTATATTTCAAATGAGGAATTATCCCCTTTTATAAAAGCAATAAGATTTCTCTAAGAAGATGATTTGAAATTGTATAACACATGGCATTCTTGTACAATCCACAGAGGGATTTTATAATCATAGTAATTTCCTTAAATATGATTGACTTACTTGGGTAGGCAGATATACAGCAAGATGTTGCTAAGTCTTGGTCTGAGTAAATATGTGGTTTTAATTATGATGTTTTAACTTCTTATGTCAACTGACTTTTGTCTTGCCTGACTTCATTTTTTTAGTAATGATAAAGAATTGGAAGTCTGGGATAGATCACGTAAGATAACTCAACTTATATACTGTAGTCTGTAGCCATCATGTCCTTGTTTGATATTAGATTTTGTGTATTTGAAATTTTTAAAAATTCTGTAATTTGATGTTTTATTCAAAATTTTGGTCACCAAGTTACTTGCTAATCACCTTCAGAATTCAATGCCAGACTTTTACAGTAATTAGCTATAACGAGGACTGAATGGAAAAGCTTTATCTGCATACAGTGTAGTGTGCACATCTCTTCTGAATAAGGAAATAATTTAGCTGTCACTGAATGAAAGAACTAAAATGCTAGTGAACAAAAGCCACCTGTGGTAGATTATAGCAAAAGTTCTGTAAATTTGACAGCCACCTTCTCTTCAATTCTATCCTTGAAGTGTCAGATTATATGTGGATTGCTTTGTAAACCTTTATTACTTGCAAGGTATGACAGCTCTAAGGGAAACCTTCCACTTTCACCTGAAGAAAAGCCCTTTGACACCTGGAAGGCTCAAATGATCAGAATAAGAGAGGATGGAATGTTAAGTAATTTTATAATTCTTTGAAACTATCATTTTATAAATTAGAGTAGGAAAATTTATTAAATCCCCAAGATGTCCCTGTGTGTTTATTTTGTGCTTATTAGTGAGAAAGCCCTTTATAAGGAGATTAAATGCACATGGTTCTTATTTTTCATAAGGACAGGATTTTTATTAAACTATAAGGAGACACAGAAAAGTGATTCTCCTAGCCTTTCCATAAGAACAAGATGGCTCTTGGCATTCCTTGCACATTAATATTTTCCTTTCTTCTACCTGAGCTGGTGCTACAGAGCTCATGCTACTTGTTTAAAGACTGGCCCATCAAAAATATAGGCAGGTAAAGTTCCTACCTAGCCTAGTTAGAAACACTTTCTTAAATGCACAATTAAAGAAAAAGAGGGATCTAGGAGAATTAATCAACTCTGGCTTGTGCTTCAGAAAGAGAAACCTCACAGCCAGAAAACTACAATAATTTCTGTTTTGATATTTATGGCAGTACATTATGTATCTGGTGTACTTGCAGTCCTTCAAGGAAAAAATAAATCATGTTGAAGAGCAGCTGCTACGGGGGAAAAGTGTACTGGACTGTAGAGGGCAAAATTTATTTCACAATTAGGTTCATTAAAGCAAATTGTTCACTATCGCATTTTTATCCTCTACTCAAGGCCCATGAGATAGTGTCTTCTCAAAGGGGTTGGACAATAAAAACTGTGTGACATGGTTTGGGCCTGGCACAAAGCCAGTGCCCCATAGAAATACACTTGCTCAAGTCTCTGCTGTGAGATGGTACCAGGGAATAAGCAAAGCAGGCTCCAACTTGAGGAAAGGAGAAAACTTTATTAACTAACCTACAAAAAAGGAAAGGAAAAAAGGGAAAAAAACAAAACACAAAAAAAAAGACAATGAAACCTACACAGAAATCACTCCCCCTCCTCCTCCCACCAGATCTACAATACATTACATTTCTCAATATTATCTAAACACGGTCTGGCACCACCCTTCATAGAAAATCAAATCTTCAGCTCATGGAGAAGTAGACGGAGTCCTTCTTTGTACCACGAACTTTTTGCCACAATCAGCAACCGCCCGGAGATCCTGCTATATTGTGACATCTCCTTTCATGCCAAAGTGCTCTCACCACCAGCATGGGATGAAGCAGAGGTCTGCTTTCAGGGTAAAACTTTTAAGGATGCCTTATCTCGTTCCAAGCAGAGCACAGTCTCATATCCGGGACGTCTTGTCCCCCCCATCTCTTCTATACCCCCTGGGGCCGAGGGGTCTCAAAACCAAACTCTCTTGGCTCTAAGCTTCAGCTTCCCCCTGGAATGCAGCCTCTGGATCACTAGGAAACAGTCCATGAAAATACAACAAAAGAGTCCAGCAAAATTGCCACTCCGATCTTCCTCCATTCTTTCAACTTCTCTCTCTCTTTTTGCCAGAGCCCTTTGCTGGCCAATTTCTTCCTACTTCTTCTATTCTCACCTCTTTTCCTAGGAAGGGAAAATGTTCTGGGAAGATCCCATTGTCCACAAGGGTTAAAAAGCCAAACCAAACGGCCAGGCCGCTCCAATGCCTCCACCCCCCTCTCTTCCAGCCGTGCTGCCCACATGATATCGAGTTACAAAGGTAACAGTTCTAGCACGGGCCGAATCCTCTCCGTCTCCAAAGGGGGGTGGGGGGGGGGGGGGACAGGCCGCTCAAGGCCATCCACCCTTCCACAAAATCTGGCCTACCGTGAAACCAAATGGCTCTCCCCTCCCCCAGCCCAAGCAGCAACTGGGCCGGGGGAGGGAGAACCCAAAACTCCTTCACGCCGCCGGAAGTCAAAGGGACCTCTGAAGGAAACGCGCTGCTTTTTAACCCCTCGGGTTTGTGGTCTCAAGAGGCGGATCTAATCCCCACTGGTCAAACCAGGTGCTCATCTTAAAATCCAACCACACATTTCCGGTCAGACCACGACACTGTGCTAGTAAGAACAGATTAGTTACCTGTTGCAAATCTGGTGTTTTAAAATGTCTTTGTGATAATAAACTCTATTGAAAAACACAGAATGACATTCAACAGGACAAAACAGGGTTTTACACACTGAAAATATGAAAGTTCATTTCACAAAGAATAGTAAGTAAGGAAACACTTAAATGATCTTAACACCATTAATGGTTCTCAGTCTTTAATTTTTAAATGAAAACAATGGCTGTACAGATTCCTCTTTTCTCTCTTCTTCTGTGTGGGCTTTTAATTCTGGTGGGAGTAACATGATTTTATTTTTTCTTATTTGGTTAATATTTTTTGAATTTTTAAAGGAGGAAAATAAATATAATTAAAAGATAGAAAACAAGGTTTTAAAAAAATTACTGTAAATGAGATTCAACAGTACACATATTAGACAAAATATTTTATATAGCGTAATATATTAATAATAATATGTTCTAATAGCAATATGCATATATTTATATGATATTAATGATTATGTCATTAATATTTATATAATCTTGTGCTGTCAGGGACTGCCTTTCAGCTCTACTTAAAAATGTTCAAAGCTGTTAATTGTGACCATGTTGTAGTTATTATGCCAATGTGCATTGCAGGGTATGCAACAGTTAACTAGGCCATATAAATTTCATCACTGGTTTCTACAAATTACACTGCAGGGATCCAGCTCTTTTCAGCTGATGACGCTAGTTTACAATTCAAATTGAAATGTGCTAGATAGCACAAAAATTTCAACAAAGAAAGGTTGAACAAGATTAAATACAATATGATGGAAGGGCTGAAAGTAATTACAAAATTTTCACCTAATCATGAGAGTTTGAATTTTCCCTGTATTTCTGATTTTTTTCGGAAAGCTTTTCCACATAGATTCCAAAGGTTTCTCATTTTTTTCTCCGAACAACAGGATTGCCTAAACTGTCTTTCATCTTTCAGGAAGATACTCCAACAGCATCTCTTTGCTGTTGGTTAATCATTGGTCTGCTTCTGTGTTCACAAAGACAAGATGTGCATGCCTGAATGCACTAAAGTGTGAAGCCTTGGTGTACTTCTGATGTTCATACTATAGTATTATCCACCTAGCCCAATACAACACACACAAAAAATGAGCGTAATATTCCATGAAGATACCATATGCAGATCATAAAAGTAGTTTTCGCTTGCTTTCGTTGTTTCATTTCAGTTTGTATACAATGGCACAAGAATTTAAAGATATTGAAATGGTCTTTTCACTGTACTGTTTTTGTTTAGCACTATCACCTTTTTCATGCCCACACCCATTGTGAATTTTCTTGCATGTGAATTAATAGACTTCATGTAAAGTGGTGTCATGGTTTAGGGGTTGTGGGTGTCCTCCAATTCAGTATTCCTATTAAAACCATGCCACCCCTTGCTCCCCCTTCCCTCCAATTGGAAGCACAAAAGGCAAGGATCATGGGCTCAGATAAGAACTATTTGCTGGAAACAGCAATAAGATAAGGAACAGTAAAAGCAACAACATTAACAAGAGAAGGTATAGCACAAAGAAATTACTTGCATGGAAAGCTTGCAGCAATAAAAAAATACCAATCAGTTCTTCCCAAACATCTGTTTTTCCACTGAAAGGAGTGCCCTTTTCCTCAGAAGCCAGTCCCTTCTCCCCCACCCCTGGCAATGACCTGCTGGGGTATAGAAAAACATCATGGTCCTGGACACACCACTTCAATAATGTCTCCTTCCAGCTGCTGTAAAAAATTAACCTTGTCCTGGCCAAAACCATAACAAGAGGAAAGAGTAGATGTACTGTGGACTGTTTGTGGAGAAGAATGTGCATAGTACAAGCACCAGTGGTGCAAATTTCATCATGAAACCTCACCAGTTCTTCTGAAGTCCAATTTGAAAAGGTTTTATTGAATGTTAAGCTTTTTGCTGAAAATATAAATGCTAATAATTACATAATTGTTAATGGAATGACCACTAGTTATGAGTATTAACCAACTAAGTAGTTCTGAATTTAAATTGTTTTCTAATTGCATATTATTATCACTTGCTTTATGACAACATGACAAACAGTCCAGAGCTATGTGTAAAGGGGAGTTTTATTTAAATGAAAATAACAGCCAACAAAAACAATGAAAAAATATTTTTACAGTTGAAATATGCTGAGATTACTTATTTTAATTGAATTTTTTCAATACTGTCTTCAGTACTTCCTACAGATAAGTCATTCCTGAAAATAGTAAAAATATCATGCTTTTATTCAGGCTTGCTTTCCTAAGCAGGCTAAAGGATAAGTTTTCAAATTACTTTTTAAAAACATAGGTGTCTTAAGTGAATATTTCAGAGCTGTCAGAATAGATTTTGAACTTGATGCCCAAACTAACCTCAGTCCAACAGTAACATTTGTGATAGACAGTTTTTCAACATCTTTGATAATTAATATTAATATAAAGATCTCCTGAACTTCAGAATCACTCAAATGACTGAGACCACTTTCTAAGTTTTATATCAAAGAAGGTGCATTATAGCCAGGGAAATGTTCTGTCATTATTATATATTTTTAGAGGACAATTATAAGTGTGAAGAGCATATAGGTCTTTCATTGGCATCTCATATGTATTATTACAGGCATGAATTTCATGCCTTACATGTAACACATACAATGTCTGAACACATGGGAAATCTCATGAGGTCAAAAATCTGCAGTGTTACTGGTTGTTTACAATTTTATCATTTAAAATCTGTGAAAAATCTTTTGGCAGCTAATTAGCATGCAGTATCTGGTTTAAATCAGCGAATAGCCAAGAAGTAATTGGATTTAAATGGATCCCTGTAAAATAGATGTTGACAATTAGAAAATACTTCTAAATAACAAACTGTCGTGATAGAACTCAATCCCATGAATAATGGCCAAGTCTACAAAAATCCATAGGGAATGTGCTGATTGTGTTGGTCGTTGAATAGAAACATCAAGAAATTCCACTTCCAATTAAGTAGTGTATTTGTAGTAGCTTTTTTATTGTGGTACTGCTGACCTGATGCAAATAAGACATTTTCATGGCCCATTTGAAAGATGTAAGAATTTTCATTCTGAAACTCAATTGCCATTTTATCTGCACTATGGCTTGCCAGTATTTCTTACTCTTAGTCATTGTGTGCTGCTTCCTTGTAAAATAGTTAACAGAGAAAAGATAACATTTACCAAAGTCATTGTGCATTCTGCAGGTTTCTTGCTTCTCCCAGCACAACTAACTTGTGTACATCCAGGTGTCTAAGTCACCACTTCCTTCTTGGTGCCTGTTTAGAATGCTCCTACACAACCAGTTTCATGGTTATTCCAATTACAAATCACATTTCTCATCATAGAACTAAGTACCAGTTCTTGTTCTATGAATCTATCTTGGATCTTGGCTGACTTCACAGCACAACTTTTAGGTCTGCCTATCTAAGGCTTTCCTTTCAGCTCACTTTTGTAAAACATCCCAGACTTAGAAGAAGATTTCTTTCTGACTTCTCCAGACAGGTCGGAGATTATTTTCCTATGTGATTTTAGCTCGTGAACATACGAGTCAGTAGTATGGAAAATTGATTCTCCCAAAAGAAACAGTCCAACAGGATCAGTTCTGAAAGAATTTCCACTGTAATTATGTAATAGTAGGACACTAAATCTCTTTAAAATCATGAAAAATTATGTAAGGGAGAAAAACTTAATCCTTCTCAAAATACTCAGTTGTCTAGGCAAGCACTGCCTATTTACTATGACCAAAGCAATTTTTGGCAGGATTAATAATGCTCAGAAACAACAGAACTGTTCTCTGTCAGGAAAAAATAATCCATGCAGGGAACAATGCTGTGCTGGGAGATGTCCCCTGTGGAATTTCTGAAGGGCTGAAAACAATCACAAAACTCATAGGCTTTTTGCTGAAATGCATAATGGATTTTGACCTCACCTCATTAAACAGCAGTACATAATACATTATGTATAAAACACTCAACTCACTAAGTAAACATTTTATGACAGAGTAAAAATGGAACAGAGAAGAACACGAATCAGAAAAATCCTATGTTGTGAAATTACATGCTTTGGAAATTATTCTGGTAGAAATGTCTACAACATATAGGCATACACATATGAGAAAGTCATCACAGGCTCTCTTTCTTTCTCTTTTGATGGTCTTTTCACTGTAGAGAAGTTAAGCAGTCCATTCAATATCTAAAATTCACATCTAACATGAGTCAGATAACTAATTCCCAGGAGGGAGACCTATCTCCATTGGCCATAAAGGGAGTCCAGGTTGACTGGCTCAGATATTCAGAGCTAAATTGTTCATATCTAACGTTGTGAGATGAATTCCAACCTCAGAGACCACTGTAATGAGGCTGCATAAGACCGTGAAAATGTTACAGTTGATTAACTCTTCTGCAAATCGTCTCTACTGCAAAATTTACCTTGCAGGCGTAGGAACAGCAACACAAGGAACAGGCAAAGCAGTCTGCCTAGTGAAGGGGGTGTAGAAGAGATGCAAACAAATCACGTGTGAGTACTCGCCACACNAAATCTCATGAGGTCAAAAATCTGCAGTGTTACTGGTTGTTTACAATTTTATCATTTAAAATCTGTGAAAAATCTTTTGGCAGCTAATTAGCATGCAGTATCTGGTTTAAATCAGCGAATAGCCAAGAAGTAATTGGATTTAAATGGATCCCTGTAAAATAGATGTTGACAATTAGAAAATACTTCTAAATAACAAACTGTCGTGATAGAACTCAATCCCATGAATAATGGCCAAGTCTACAAAAATCCATAGGGAATGTGCTGATTGTGTTGGTCGTTGAATAGAAACATCAAGAAATTCCACTTCCAATTAAGTAGTGTATTTGTAGTAGCTTTTTTATTGTGGTACTGCTGACCTGATGCAAATAAGACATTTTCATGGCCCATTTGAAAGATGTAAGAATTTTCATTCTGAAACTCAATTGCCATTTTATCTGCACTATGGCTTGCCAGTATTTCTTACTCTTAGTCATTGTGTGCTGCTTCCTTGTAAAATAGTTAACAGAGAAAAGATAACATTTACCAAAGTCATTGTGCATTCTGCAGGTTTCTTGCTTCTCCCAGCACAACTAACTTGTGTACATCCAGGTGTCTAAGTCACCACTTCCTTCTTGGTGCCTGTTTAGAATGCTCCTACACAACCAGTTTCATGGTTATTCCAATTACAAATCACATTTCTCATCATAGAACTAAGTACCAGTTCTTGTTCTATGAATCTATCTTGGATCTTGGCTGACTTCACAGCACAACTTTTAGGTCTGCCTATCTAAGGCTTTCCTTTCAGCTCACTTTTGTAAAACATCCCAGACTTAGAAGAAGATTTCTTTCTGACTTCTCCAGACAGGTCGGAGATTATTTTCCTATGTGATTTTAGCTCGTGAACATACGAGTCAGTAGTATGGAAAATTGATTCTCCCAAAAGAAACAGTCCAACAGGATCAGTTCTGAAAGAATTTCCACTGTAATTATGTAATAGTAGGACACTAAATCTCTTTAAAATCATGAAAAATTATGTAAGGGAGAAAAACTTAATCCTTCTCAAAATACTCAGTTGTCTAGGCAAGCACTGCCTATTTACTATGACCAAAGCAATTTTTGGCAGGATTAATAATGCTCAGAAACAACAGAACTGTTCTCTGTCAGGAAAAAATAATCCATGCAGGGAACAATGCTGTGCTGGGAGATGTCCCCTGTGGAATTTCTGAAGGGCTGAAAACAATCACAAAACTCATAGGCTTTTTGCTGAAATGCATAATGGATTTTGACCTCACCTCATTAAACAGCAGTACATAATACATTATGTATAAAACACTCAACTCACTAAGTAAACATTTTATGACAGAGTAAAAATGGAACAGAGAAGAACACGAATCAGAAAAATCCTATGTTGTGAAATTACATGCTTTGGAAATTATTCTGGTAGAAATGTCTACAACATATAGGCATACACATATGAGAAAGTCATCACAGGCTCTCTTTCTTTCTCTTTTGATGGTCTTTTCACTGTAGAGAAGTTAAGCAGTCCATTCAATATCTAAAATTCACATCTAACATGAGTCAGATAACTAATTCCCAGGAGGGAGACCTATCTCCATTGGCCATAAAGGGAGTCCAGGTTGACTGGCTCAGATATTCAGAGCTAAATTGTTCATATCTAACGTTGTGAGATGAATTCCAACCTCAGAGACCACTGTAATGAGGCTGCATAAGACCGTGAAAATGTTACAGTTGATTAACTCTTCTGCAAATCGTCTCTACTGCAAAATTTACCTTGCAGGCGTAGGAACAGCAACACAAGGAACAGGCAAAGCAGTCTGCCTAGTGAAGGGGGTGTAGAAGAGATGCAAACAAATCACGTGTGAGTACTCGCCACACAGAAACCGGCAGCACCCCAACCACTCACCTGGGTCCAGCAGGACCAGGAGGGATCTCCTCTCCCCTTCCCTTCTTCCCCACCACCCCCTGCGCATGGCAGGAAGTTGTACAGGATAACCTCGGAGTCCTAGCCGTGCCTATCCTGCCTACTGCAAATGTTAACCATGTCCCAGCCAGAAACAAGGACATAGTTGTACTCCTCATGGGCAAGAACTGCACAGCTTATTTCTCAAAGTTTGTCTCTGGTTGTTACCAGATAAGAGTTACTGCATCCTGTTCTGTAAGTTATGTGTTGAGAAGAAATTTGTGTGGAAGTAAGGGTGAAGGTTTGTCTAATCACCTTATGGAACCCATTGTATGTATAAATGTCCCAATATCTTATGGCAGCACATGGTAACAGAGATTTCAGATAAGGGGCAACCTCTGTATGATTTACTATACAATAATTAGGTAGAAAACAGAAAAGACATAGTATTAACTTATATTTAAACAGCATTCTATAATGAGTACTATGTGCTTGAGTAATACACAGAACTAAAATACATAATCTGATATTTTTAAACATAGTTCATCTGTTAAATATTAACAAAAAAATCTTGTAATTGTTTTGCACTAAGATTAAGCCAATTTATTTCAGAACCTATAATTCCTCAGTAATAAATTTCTATACTGTTTTCAGCAATGAAAATATTTATATGCACAGTCTATGAGCAACTGAGACTGATAGCAGAAAAAAAATATTTTACCATAATGTCTGTAAGCAAAATTACATTATGAACTGCCAATTATTTGGTCTCATTTTTGAATATAAATAAACAAGAAATTAATTTCTTTTGGTGGAAGTGCAGAAATAAGATGACAGCTGCATATATACAAGGGGCTAATGCATAGGCTTATGTTCAATTGTAAACTTATATGGCATTCTCTGCCTTGCTAGGAAGCTAAAGGAACAAAAGATGACGTCTTTCTAAAGATAAGGGTTAGAACTGAGAGCCACAAGCATGTTACAGACACAGGGTGGCTCTGCAGGAAACTTCAACAGAGGCAGGGGTGTCTTTTGATCATGTTTTGAAAGCTGTGTGAGCAGAGCATGGCGATCTCATTGTTAGGAGGAAATTCAGAATTGAGAGTAGACCTTGTATGAAACCTTTCTGAGGGCACTCTCATTTGGGAGCATTATATTATAGGAAAGTGGACCAGTTTTTGGATGTAAGATGCCTGTGGACATACCTGGCTCATGGGAAGGGCTTGACTTTGCAATACTTATTTTGTTTCTGACATCCATGATTGAGTTAGAGTTTTTTTGCCTTTTTTGCTCAGTGTAAATGAGACACATATTGCCTGCTGTTGTTCTTGATAAGCAGCTTCAGCTGCTGAGTTTTCATTCTTTTGGCCAAAATTGTAAGCTTTAATGAATGGTTTGAATTGTTGGTGATCTCTGTGCTGTAAATGTGGAAGTTAGTGAATAGTCTCATGTTTTAAGGAAATGCAACCTTGTAAGATTTCTTTAAATTCAAACAATGCTTCTTTAAGAACTGTAGTATAAAGTGAAACAGTGCTTCTTTAAGAACTATAGTAAAAAGTGAAGTTGTTTAAATCCAGTAGGCAGTGTTTTTAATGTTGATATATCTTTAAATATGAATATTTGATTAATTGAGAAATAATTATTTCCTGTACATCATAAAAAAAAATTCAATTTCTTTACATACATACTCTGAAGCCTAATATGTATTTGCATTCCAACTGATACATACTTGTGAGCTGTAGATTATGGTAGGATGCCATGAAATATTTTATGATGGGAGAATTAGAATATTATGACAAATGGGAGGAAAGTTTTGCCATTCTTTATAGGATGAAATAAATTTAAGCCTCCTGAAGACAGCAGTTAATGCAGTTCATATATTAAAACATCACGTTGAGTGTATCAAAAACTGAGATGTAAGTTGAAAAGAGCAGAATAAAAATGCTTTCCAGGTAAAACTTCATTAAGTTTCTAGTTCCTAGCTATTACAATTATATCTTTATATTTTCCTTGGAGTTTTATATAAATATTGTCACTTAAATTAAGCAACTAAGCAGTTCCCTTTCTTTTTTTTTTTCTTTACATAGCAGATGGTACGTGAACAATACATGACAACAACACCAGGCACGAGCCTAGAGAGGCCGAAGAATGAATATGTCTACAGAATTGGAATTTATGGCTGGAGAAAGCGTTGTCTCTACCTGTTTGTTCTCCTCCTGCTTATCATCCTAGTTGTGAATNATGAGAATGTATTTTGCTGTTGTCTCATAATCTCTGTTTAGTTGATAGTTTATAAATGTGTTTGCTGTAATTTTATCTCATACAGAATTCCTTAGTTAAAATATTGCTGACAGCTGCTGTGGTTTTTTAGCTTATTTCTCGTATTTATCAGCATCTAAAATTTAACAATTTATTTGCCTAATTAATTACAGCTTGGAGGCAATTATCACTACTTCATGGTTGAGGCCCAGCAGCTACATAATTCAGAAATAAATTTAATAACTTTCCACTGTCATATATATATTTTAATATTTATAATGGAATTTTGCATGTAGTAGATTAAAGGGTAAGTTTCAGAAGTCTGCAAGATACGACTTTAGTCAGGATGTAATAAAATGCATCAGTGAATATTGAAGCTAAGCTAATTTGCTCCTAACATGCAGTTGTGATACACAGATGATTTGAATAGACTTGTTACAAGAAAAACCATAATAATAAATTTCTACAGCTCTGCCCTGGCTACTGAAGAAAGTTTGTGTTATCTATTGTTATTGCACCTCTGTCACTAAGGGAAGACCACTTTATCTTAACATAAATATTTCTATGCTCACTAAAAAGAAAGTATTTTAGTTTTCAGTCCTACTTACTAATACAGTTTTTAGTGCTTGAATTCCTGTGAAGGGTCTTCCCCTACATGAATTCTTTACAGCACTGTTACTGCCATACAGATTAGAGTGCAAAACATCTTAGATCACACATAATTTTTCTCTTATGTGCTCACATGGAAAATAGTGCTTGCCTGTCATAAATCACAGAGAACATGAAAAACTTCTAATAGTTTTTTGTGTGGCTCAGAGTTCTATTTTTACAGAGTTATAAAAAATATTTTTGTTGATTTGATTTCTACATGTGAGCTTGGGTATTTCTTCTCTGATACCAGTGAGGATTTAAAAAAATTAGAAAGTCTACTTATAGGAATGCCCATCTCCTTGTAGTTCCTGTGTGGAAGATACCAAATGCCTTGGTCTGCTGAGGGACAGTGTCCTTATGCTTTTGCAGCAAGAGCAGTGGAGTAACAGCTCTAGCAGTGCAGGTTTACATCCTTCGACAGAGTGAAAGGGCTGTGAATGCCACAATTACAAGGAATTTCCTAATTCCGTGTTAAAGAATCTGTATGCCTGACGTGCCCAATTGGATAGTGACTTAACTGTAATGCCTTCATTAGTTTGGAATAATTTTAGGGAAATACTGAAATTCAGATAAATATCAGCTGTAAATAAATTCGTGCAAAGTGCACAGGTATGTCACA
>WBNQ01052226.1:0-16768 GCA_013401375.1 Spizella passerina | reverse complement strand
CTGCAATAAAGCTCAAGGAATGAAACCCATCAGTGTCTGGGATATGTCCTGTTAGTGAAAAACACTCCAAACACACTGCACCAGGATGCTTAATGCTTTCTAAACCACCTCGGGCTTGGAGGTGCCTCAGACACCAGTTTCAAGCCACAGAACGATCAGTACAAGTGTCTCAGTGAGAATCACTGCTGGTCCTTTGCTCTGTTATTTCCTGCAGACAGAGAATCTCTGACAAAGGTTCTGTTATTAAAATATCCTGTTGCCACCAGTACTCCAGTCTGAAACAAATGGTAGCTGATTACAGTGCAGAGCTAAATAGCTCAAAGCATATATTCCTACTCCTTCATTGCCTGACTTAACAAAAGTTGGTGCCAAGCATTCTGGAAAATGCCTAGAAAGTCTTTTCAAGACTATATCTTCCACTAGTGGGTTGGTTTGGGTTTCTGTGAGCACATTTCACTGACTAAAAATCAGTCCCTAAAAATAAAAATAGAGAAACTCTGGGGTGGGACAGTGCACCAAACTCCTTGTGAGCTGATAGGACACATTTCTTCTGGGCCTTGCAGGGAGCACACACATGTTGACAGAAGGTCCAACACCACCACCTTTTAGCTCAGTCTCACTTGTCATCACTGAATTTTACCTGCTCTCACTCTGAAGACTTCCTTGGAACAATTCTTCCTCTGACTTTTGCAAGGGTGACTGCTAGAGAGCATTTTGAGACTCTCCTGCTGTGACAACTCCCTTCAACAGCCCTTTCACAAAACCAAAAGAGCAAATGCATTTGAAAAGAGCTTGTTTTAACTGCTTCCTTTGAAGTGGCTGTAAATGTTACTTCTAGTGTTTAACTCAAATTCTTCTTTCCTCTCAGAAACAAAATTGGCCAGCTAAGGAGAACAGACTGGATATAAATATAAATTTTTTTTGTAATATAAAACTGGATATGAGACTTTTCCACTTCTCATTTGATGGCAGGACTTCCAGGCCAATGGATAAATGGGTTGTAGCAAGTTTCTTTCTTCTGAACCCCAGCATTGGGCATTGAGCTATCTCTTCCTACTGCATGTTTTTGGTTTTGTTTTTTTTTTTTTGGCCTGTGCTAAAAACCCCACATTTGATAGAAATATCTGGAATTTAATGCTGTACCTTTTTCCAGAGGCTCCTGCCATCTTTGAGGATTGCCATTTGTGTTATTCCCTCTGACAGGTTTCATCTATCCATCCTCAGTGGCTGTTATAATTTTGTTTCCCATGATAATCCTTTCTAGTGACATTTCACATGCATATTATTTTCTCCAAAAGTCTGCATGCAAAATTTCACGGTAGAATGGATCTCTGCAGCTGAACTGGTGCATTGAGCTGGGAAAGTGGAGTGTATGAGGAAAACGCACTCCTAGGAGATGACTTTAACTGGTGTTATAACTGGCTGCTGCCATATTTCTTTTATTTACAATTTACAATGCAAATGTCTTTTGGTTCTGCAACCCTTAAACACAGAAAAAGGCAACTAATTTGCATGGGTAATCTTATGAAAGCCATCTTTTTAATTTAGTGCAAACTGTGATTCCATCCACTGCCAGTGCATTATGCCACTTCAATAAACTTTAATTTCATTATTAGAAGTCAAGATTCCCTTATTAAACTTTTCTATTAAAACAGAGTGAGAAGAAGCTTCCAAAGTCCACATTGCTTCTGCTATGTCACTTCTATAATAATGTAATGTACATAGACAAATGAGATATCCCATTGTGTTTGCCTACGGGTGTTAAACTTGCCCTTGAAACCAAAGGCAAAATAAAGCATAAAAAAATAGCTTAGCAAGACTGGTGGCACAGCTTCTTGGCCCTGTGAACAAGGTATTGAGAACTGAAGGATTTTGGGAGGCTGAGAACATCCTCAGCACACTGCCTGTGGGTGTAATCCATTCCTGGTCCCTGGGCTGGGCTGAGCTCCCAATGAGTCTCAAGCTGTGCCAAGGGAAATTTAGGCTGGATATCAGGAAAAAGTTTTTCACATAAAGGGTGATAAAGTTCTGGAATGGCTGCCCAGGGAGGTGGTGGAGTCACTGGGTGTGCACTGGGTGCTGGATGTGGCACTGGGTGCCAGGGTTTGGTTGAGCTCTTGGGGCTGGTTGGACTCCATGACCTTGAAGGTCTCTTCCAACCTGGTCATTCTGTGAATTCTGTGAATTCTGTGAGATCAGCTAACAGCAAATCTCCCTCAACAGCTGAGCAAGCTGCTGTCAGCCATAACCTTGGAACAGAACTGCAGCACTCCAGGTTGCCCAGGAAGCTTTATCCTAAGGCTTTTTGTGCTTGGATAACCTAAAGAGGAGCAGGTATTTCAGTGGGACTCTGCTTATCTCCTTGAGCATATAGTTCAGTGGTGATCTGGTGATTGCCTCAGGTGGTGTGCTGAACACTCCTGGTGCTCTTAGGAAACACTTGAGGGAAAGCTGGAATGGATATGTCAGGCAGACCACTTAGAAATGGGAGAAAAATAAGAGAATATTTGTGACACAGGACAATGCAGGTCAAATCCACACAAGCTATAAAGACCTGTGTGTTTCTCTCTAGAACTGTGTGGAAAAGAGCTTCTATGCTAGGTGTGGGAATTACACAATCTCTAAAGTTTGAAATAAAATGCAAAAGATCTGAAGTGCCCATCAAGGGGGAATAGTCTTGGTGGTGGGACACCCTGCTCCTTGGTATTTGGGAGCACAATAATCAGTTCCCTTCCACGTGGTGGGTTCTGCTGGAATCGTGAATTCTTTTTTCATCCCATTTCACTATTCTTGGCTGATGATGAGTGACTAGGATTAGTGAAGTCCTTTCAAGCATTCCTCCTGTCTTTCATATCTCTCAAAGAAGGGAGAATATCACATTCCTTTTTTTATTCTTAGAATGTTTTACCTCCTCTGTGTTGTTTCTGCTTAATAAAGCTCGTGCAATTAAAGGGTGATTATATTATTCTAGTGGAGAATCTCTACTGTGCCAAATTTCCTTGTGGCTGCCAGGAATGGTCAGCCCCAAGTGGCTGGAAGTTGGGCAAAGCTGAGGACAGACAACAGCAGAGATCCTCATGTGGATTTTGTTAGTCCGAGGCTGGAGATGCAATTGGAATTTTCTCACCATGTGAAATGGAGGCACTGATATTTCCAAGGATAAAAGAGTATCTTGCTGGGGTTCTTGAAAATATTTTTCTGCTAAATGACCCTTCTCTCCTCTGTGGACTTGACTAAATGAACAGATCATAATATATCCTAGAAATAATAATAATTTAAAAAATCTTCTTGAAGGTTGTTTGTCAGCAAAACTCTGAAAAGCAAAAATTAAAATGACTCTTAAATGTTGTGGGAAAACTCCAGACTTGCTGCTCATGACTGAGCTTTAATTCATCCTTTTCTTTGTATTAAAGAAGTGGAACCTTTCCTAGATTGATTTTTCCCATTCTAAATGTTATGGAATTATTAAGCAATGTTTGAGAGTTCACTAAATTTATGGCCATTATTTTCTAATGAATTCTGGTTGAACTGACAAATTTAACTAATTCTAACTTTGAGAAATATAAATAGAAAGGAGAAAGAAATAAATAAAGTTTTGACCACAAGGCAATGCAGCATTTGGAAATGAAACTTGAAATGTCCAACTGAGTTGCATTAATGAGATATCAGGTCTGGAGCTTGTAACCCTGGCTGGGGTCTCATGGAGCCCAGTCCAGCATGTGGAGACTGTGTTGGAGATTTCCTTTAATCTTCCAAGCTGGCAGGGTATGAAAGATTAAAATGCTCTGGATCTACCAGACTTGCCACCTCTAGTTCAGGCTAGTTATTAATGGGCTTTGTGGGCAGCAATACTTTATTAATTGTATTGCTGGCCAGTGATCAATGTGACAAGCTTAGCAAAGAGCAAAGTTATTCATCAGAGAGCTGTCAAGTAGTAATTGCCCTCGTGTGCATTACAATAAGGCAGTGGGAGAGGCAGAATGGGTGTGCTTTTATCATTTTTAGAGGCAGGTGTCAACAAAATTAAAATCTGCTAAGGTACTAGTAAATAAATACATTGGAAAGGAATTTATTTGCTCTGACACAATCATACCACTACAAAGTAAGACCAAGGGTCATACTTTAGCAGCATTTATATTTTTAGATGTTTTTAAAAGTGTTTCCAACAAATTCTTTTCTGTATGCAATATCTGTTATCAGTTACACTTTGGTAAGGGCAGACAGAGGGTTTGCAGTTCTTTCCTTATAAAGAAAAATGGAATAGCTGAGATGTATTTTTTAACTGTTCTTTAAGTTATAAAATGTACAATTGTGCAACCATTGTCACAAGCAGAATTTATTTCAATCTGCCATAACATTCTTTCACCTTTTGTGGGGAAGCACATCAGTAACAAAACATCAATGCTTTTCTTTCTGCAGAGGTGAAGACTTACACTTTCCACCAACTACTGCTATTTTAAGGGCTGTCAAAAGCACTGTGGAAGTGACAAAGGTAAGGCTGAATGTGAAATCTCTGTCCTGGTCCCTGCTGTATTAAACTTTTTCACAGTCTGTGTGAAAAATCATCCCAAGGTCACCTCATCCCTCCTCCCATCACCCAGAGTAGCCCCATCCTTCAGCTCTGGTGCTGGCACAGGATGTCTGCTGGATGCTTTGCACATGTGTATGGGTCAGTGCCCTGCCCTACAAGCTTTGGTGCTTTTTATTTCAATTTATATGGGACATATTACAGTATTTACATTATTTTACATTATTTACATTTTAGAATGCACATTATCTGCATTGTGTTTTGCTGTTACTGTGCCTACTTTGTTTTCATGAGCTCCTGAGAAGCTATTGAACAGAATATTTAGAGTGAACCTATCCCGGAATTTAACATTTCAGAATATAACTGAGGCTGAACCTGACTATAAAGGATTGTTTATTTAACATGCACCTTAATAACGGTGTGTTAGGCTGATTCTCTAGGCCTTCCCTCTAACACAGTTTGCTGAACTCCCTAGANTCCACGTGGTGGGTTCTGCTGGAATCGTGAATTCTTTTTTCATCCCATTTCACTATTCTTGGCTGATGATGAGTGACTAGGATTAGTGAAGTCCTTTCAAGCATTCCTCCTGTCTTTCATATCTCTCAAAGAAGGGAGAATATCACATTCCTTTTTTTATTCTTAGAATGTTTTACCTCCTCTGTGTTGTTTCTGCTTAATAAAGCTCGTGCACTTAAAGGGTGATTATATTATTCTAGTGGAGAATCTCTACTGTGCCAAATTTCCTTGTGGCTGCCAGGAATGGTCAGCCCCAAGTGGCTGGAAGTTGGGCAAAGCTGAGGACAGACAACAGCAGAGATCCTCATGTGGATTTTGTTAGTCCGAGGCTGGAGATGCAATTGGAATTTTCTCACCATGTGAAATGGAGGCACTGATATTTCCAAGGATAAAAGAGTATCTTGCTGGGGTTCTTGAAAATATTTTTCTGCTAAATGACCCTTCTCTCCTCTGTGGACTTGACTAAATGAACAGATCATAATATATCCTAGAAATAATAATAATTTAAAAAATCTTCTTGAAGGTTGTTTGTCAGCAAAACTCTGAAAAGCAAAAATTAAAATGACTCTTAAATGTTGTGGGAAAACTCCAGACTTGCTGCTCATGACTGAGCTTTAATTCATCCTTTTCTTTGTATTAAAGAAGTGGAACCTTTCCTAGATTGATTTTTCCCATTCTAAATGTTATGGAATTATTAAGCAATGTTTGAGAGTTCACTAAATTTATGGCCATTATTTTCTAATGAATTCTGGTTGAACTGACAAATTTAACTAATTCTAACTTTGAGAAATATAAATAGAAAGGAGAAAGAAATAAATAAAGTTTTGACCACAAGGCAATGCAGCATTTGGAAATGAAACTTGAAATGTCCAACTGAGTTGCATTAATGAGATATCAGGTCTGGAGCTTGTAACCCTGGCTGGGGTCTCATGGAGCCCAGTCCAGCATGTGGAGACTGTGTTGGAGATTTCCTTTAATCTTCCAAGCTGGCAGGGTATGAAAGATTAAAATGCTCTGGATCTACCAGACTTGCCACCTCTAGTTCAGGCTAGTTATTAATGGGCTTTGTGGGCAGCAATACTTTATTAATTGTATTGCTGGCCAGTGATCAATGTGACAAGCTTAGCAAAGAGCAGAGTTATTCATCAGAGAGCTGTCAAGTAGTAATTGCCCTCGTGTGCATTACAATAAGGCAGTGGGAGAGGCAGAATGGGTGTGCTTTTATCATTTTTAGAGGCAGGTGTCAACAAAATTAAAATCTGCTAAGGTACTAGTAAATAAATACATTGGAAAGGAATTTATTTGCTCTGACACAATCATACCACTACAAAGTAAGACCAAGGGTCATACTTTAGCAGCATTTATATTTTTAGATGTTTTTAAAAGTGTTTCCAACAAATTCTTTTCTGTATGCAATATCTGTTATCAGTTACACTTTGGTAAGGGCAGACAGAGGGTTTGCAGTTCTTTCCTTATAAAGAAAAATGGAATAGCTGAGATGTATTTTTTAACTGTTCTTTAAGTTATAAAATGTACAATTGTGCAACCATTGTCACAAGCAGAATTTATTTCAATCTGCCATAACATTCTTTCACCTTTTGTGGGGAGGCACATCAGTAACAAAACATCAATGCTTTTCTTTCTGCAGAGGTGAAGACTTACACTTTCCACCAACTACTGCTATTTTAAGGGCTGTCAAAAGCACTGTGGAAGTGACAAAGGTAAGGCTGAATGTGAAATCTCTGTCCTGGTCCCTGCTGTATTAAACTTTTTCACAGTCTGTGTGAAAAATCATCCCAAGGTCACCTCATCCCTCCTCCCATCACCCAGAGTAGCCCCATCCTTCAGCTCTGGTGCTGGCACAGGATGTCTGCTGGATGCTTTGCACATGTGTATGGGTCAGTGCCCTGCCCTACAAGCTTTGGTGCTTTTTATTTCAATTTATATGGGACATATTACAGTATTTACATTATTTTACATTATTTACATTTTAGAATGCACATTATCTGCATTGTGTTTTGCTGTTACTGTGCCTACTTTGTTTTCATGAGCTCCTGAGAAGCTATTGAACAGAATATTTAGAGTGAACCTATCCCGGAATTTAACATTTCAGAATATAACTGAGGCTGAACCTGACTATAAATGATTGTTTATTTAACATGCACCTTAATAACGGTGTGTTAGGCTGATTCTCTAGGCCTTCCCTCTAACACAGTTTGCTGAACTCCCTAGAGATAATCATAGAGTCATAGAATGGGTTGGGTTGGAAGGGACCTTGGAGATCTCATTCCATCCCCTGCCACTGGGGATGGGGCAGCCACAGCTTCTCTGGGAAACCTGTGCCAGGATCTCACCACCCTCTCAGTCAAGAATTTCTTCCAGATATCCAACCTAACCCTTCTCTATTTCAGTTGGAAGGCATTCTCCTTGCCCTGTCTCTACCTGCTCTTGCAGTAAGCCCCTCTCCACCTTTTTCCCTTCAAGTACCTTAGGCCACATTAATGACCATGAAGCTTCCCAGACTGAGCAATCCCAATTTTCTCAATCTTTGCTCATGGCAGGAAAGCAGGGTGTGCCATCCCTCTAATCATNATGAGATATCAGGTCTGGAGCTTGTAACCCTGGCTGGGGTCTCATGGAGCCCAGTCCAGCATGTGGAGGCTGTGTTGGAGATTTCCTTTAATCTTCCAAGCTGGCAGGGTATGAAAGATTAAAATGCTCTGGATCTACCAGACTTGCCACCTCTAGTTCAGGCTAGTTATTAATGGGCTTTGTGGGCAGCAATACTTTATTAATTGTATTGCTGGCCAGTGATCAATGTGACAAGCTTAGCAAAGAGCAGAGTTATTCATCAGAGAGCTGTCAAGTAGTAATTGCCCTCGTGTGCATTACAATAAGGCAGTGGGAGAGGCAGAATGGGTGTGCTTTTATCATTTTTAGAGGCAGGTGTCAACAAAATTAAAATCTGCTAAGGTACTAGTAAATAAATACATTGGAAAGGAATTTATTTGCTCTGACACAATCATACCACTACAAAGTAAGACCAAGGGTCATACTTTAGCAGCATTTATATTTTTAGATGTTTTTAAAAGTGTTTCCAACAAATTCTTTTCTGTATACAATATCTGTTATCAGTTACACTTTGGTAAGGGCAGGCAGAGGGTTTGCAGTTCTTTCCTTATAAAGAAAAATGGAATAGCTGAGATGTATTTTTTAACTGTTCTTTAAGTTATAAAATGTACAATTGTGCAACCATTGTCACAAGCAGAATTTATTTCAATCTGCCATAACATTCTTTCACCTTTTGTGGGGAGGCACATCAGTAACAAAACATCAATGCTTTTCTTTCTGCAGAGGTGAAGACTTACACTTTCCACCAACTACTGCTATTTTAAGGGCTGTCAAAAGCACTGTGGAAGTGACAAAGGTAAGGCTGAATGTGAAATCTCTGTCCTGGTCCCTGCTGTATTAAACTTTTTCACAGTCTGTGTGAAAAATCATCCCAAGGTCACCTCATCCCTCCTCCCATCACCCAGAGTAGCCCCATCCTTCAGCTCTGGTGCTGGCACAGGATGTCTGCTGGATGCTTTGCACATGTGTATGGGTCAGTGCCCTGCCCTACAAGCTTTGGTGCTTTTTATTTCAATTTATATGGGACATATTACAGTATTTACATTATTTTACATTATTTACATTTTAGAATGCACATTATCTGCATTGTGTTTTGCTGTTACTGTGCTTACTTTGTTTTCATGAGCTCCTGAGAAGCTATTGAACAGAATATTTAGAGTGAACCTATCCCGGAATTTAACATTTCAGAATATAACTGAGGCTGAACCTGACTATAAAGGATTGTTTATTTAACATGCACCTTAATAACGGTGTGTTAGGCTGATTCTCTAGGCCTTCCCTCTAACACAGTTTGCTGAACTCCCTAGAGATAATCATAGAGTCATAGAATGGGTTGGGTTGGAAGGGACCTTGGAGATCTCATTCCATCCCCTGCCACTGGGGATGGGGCAGCCACAGCTTCTCTGGGAAACCTGTGCCAGGATCTCACCACCCTCTCAGTCAAGAATTTCTTCCAGATATCCAACCTAACCCTTCTCTATTTCAGTTTGAAGGCATTCTCCTTGCCCTGTCTCTACCTGCTCTTGCAGTAAGCCCCTCTCCACCTTTTTCCCTTCATTTTGCTTAGGCCACATTAATGACCATGAAGCTTCCCAGACTGAGCAATCCCAATTTTCTCAATCTTTGCTCATGGCAGGAAAGCAGGGTGTGCCATCCCTCTAATCATCTTTGTAGCCTTCCTCATAATAGTGGATTGAGGTCAGAGTTGGGCCAAATTCTGGAATCAGGTAAGATTTGTTGGAAAATAGAGCACTTTGGGAGGAAAGGATGAGCAAAGGAGACACAATATTTACACTATTAAAAGAAAAGCTGAAAATGTATATAGTTTAGACTTGCTCATGATAGTCTGTAGCCTGAGTGATAATGAGACCTGCTCAGATTGGATTTCCCTGGCATTCAACAGCATTGTTTTTAATGATCTCATCTGGAAGTTCTGCTGCTGCCTTGCTTTTCAAAATTATCTCATCCAAATACAGAGGAAAGTGCTGATAGAGACCAGTCCATCACACTCCTAATGCATGTTATCAAGAGAAATAAAATGTTCTGAAAATAGGTATGAGGGATTCTTTGTCCAATTTCGAACCCACACAAATAGACAAAGGTGAAACCATTAGTGTGATCAGCTTAGAAAGAAAATGAGCAGTGAATGTGAAGTGGGAGGAAGGGAAATTCACTTATGGAATACAATGAAGCAGCAAACAGGGGACGGTTTAGGCATTTCTGCTCTGTCTAATAAGATGAGGCACAACTGCTGGAAATTCTCTCATGCTTCAGAATATTAAGTGCATATTTTTATTGTAGATTATACAAGGCAGCCAGTGTTTTATTACTTAAAGAACAAAATAAGGCTTTGACAAAAATCTTTATCCACACGTGTCAAGAACAAATATTCTGAATGGCAGAACCTTGCAAAGACTCAGTGTGTAAATTAGTAAAGCCTCACTCAGCTTCCCAAGCACAAGAGTGAGCAGCACTCAAGGCATACAATCATCACTGCAACCTGTGGCAAGGCAATTCACTTGTCAAGAGTATTCCTTTAAAATTCTCTGCTATATGTTTTCTCTAACGTTCAAATGTAACTCATTCAAGTGTGACTTGGTTTAGCCACATTCTGACATCCAACCTTGAAAAACTTTGCCTCAATGCCTGAGAAATTTTATTGGCAGCTGCTTTGGCAAGTGTCAGACTGGCTGCTATAGTTTCTCTTCCTCCCTGATTGCTCCTCATCGTGGTGTTTGCCCACAATTGTTGATACTCTGGCCAGTGTTGGTGTGGTCTACAGAACACAGGAATCTAAGGCTGAGTATCCTGGCATTTGTATGTCACAATAAAATAGAGGATTTGAATAATTTCTGTTTTAAAAAGAAATGCTTCAATATTCTGAAATAGGAGAGTGAATTAGTTTGACCAGTTATGTTTTCTGTAGACAGATTTTATTCTGCTCTCTCTTCGGTTAAGCTGAGGCCTTTGACCCATGAATAATGGAGCAACCATCAAAGAGAGAAGAGTTCTGAGGAGTAAACATGGTAGCTGGACACTAATTCTTGAGCAGTTAAAGCTTTCCAATTGGCTGGTGCTGCCATGGAATGAGCTTTTCCCAGCCTGTGGACACAGGCAGAGCCCAGCACGGTTGTGCTGTAAGCAGGGGTGTGATGTTATTTGAGGAAATGTTATGGCTGTATTCAAGATTTACTGCCTTTCCTAAACAGCACAGAACTGTTCTGAGCACTGAATGTGGAGAAATTGAAACAAAGTATGTTTTTAAGAGTTAATCTTGTGGGTGTAGAATCTGCCTCATTTTCAGACAGCTCGCTGGAGGCAGGGGGTGCAGAGCAAAATTCCTGTCTGATATTACACAGGAGATCCTATTGAATTTATCCTCCCTTTGCTTTGCTCTTTTGTTACTTAGATTTTCTTTAGCTAAAGGTTATGGCTTTTAATGACAAATTTAGATTCTGTAATACATAGCTGGAGACACCAAGGAGTCAGGGCCTTTAGTCCATACATGGGGATTGCTATGTAATATTTTTTCTCTCATGACATTTCTGACTGTGTTTTTTTTGTACTGAGATAGAGATTAAAAATTCTCCAGGCACAGTTGTCTTCCTGGACATCAGGAATTGATAATGTGCCCTTTGAATAGTAAAGCCCATCCAGACATGAGATGAAATTCAGGGCAGTCCAAGATGCTTAACTTAAAAAAATGTAAACTCCTGACCTAAAGGTGGTGATTCCTTGAGAAGGCTGACCAAGAACAGAGACTAGATAGAGTTAAATAATAAAGTAGGGATTTATTAGGAGGAGTCAATAGATCCTCCTAATAANAAAAATATAAAAGCTGAAACCTAAGGCATCAGAGGGATAAAAAACTAAAGCCCTGAAAATGACAGCTGTGTTTTATTTCTTCCCACTGTACACAGGTTACAGCTATTTAAGTTTTCAGCATCATGCCTCACCATTGTAGTGCTTGACAACAAACAGCTTTCTAACCTAGCTGGAAAAAAACCAGCATTTAATGGCATTTTCCTTCAGTAAGCAAAGGGAGCTTGGCAGGCCACCTGACCATCTCTGGGTAAAGTTCATCTGAGGCACTTCTCTGTGATCTTTCAGCTGGAAAGCACAACAGAAGAGGAAAAGCTGGGCTCTGTCAGAAATCCTGTGGGTCAGGCAAGACACTAAGCAAGTTGCTGACCTTGTGAGTTATAAAAGGTCAGATTTTGATCTGTTAGTCTGGTGTGAGTTGGAATTTTTCCTAAAATTAAATTCTTGCAAACATCTTACTCAGCTTTCCTAATTTCATGGGGTTTGAGGTATATTTGGTAAATATTTTTCAAGCAGTATCTGCTATCATCTGATTCAAACAGCTTGTCAGCTGCAATTCAAACCTTTTTCCTCAGTCTACTTCCAATATCTTTTGCAGCGTCTTATGCTTCTGCTTTTTTTGCTTTGCTTGCTTTTAGTAATACAGATTTGCCAGTGAGAAAATGTTTGGGTGACTTTCATTAATGTATCAGGTTTAGATACTATATCTCTGTCCAACACAACCCCAGAAAAAACATTTTCCACCTGTCTACTTTGTTTGCCAGTGGATGCTTGGCCAATTCCAAAAGAAATTGATGAAGCCATGCAAGGTACATTTGCAGGATCATCCACACAGGATCTTTGGTCCCCAGTAGAGGTGTGGGATGGGAAAGTTCCTCACCTTCCCAAGGCATCTTTTGAATCTCAAGAATTGGATATCCTTGGTAAAACTCCAAGGTTCAAAATCATCTTTGAAGTCTGGCTCATATTGACTGATAGATCTTTTACATTTATGTTTCATTTTTGCACTGGACGTTAGCAGAGTAAATTTCCCAGTGATCCATGGTCCACCTATGATGTGTGCTGGGATAGCAAGACAAACTCCATCTCCACAAATGAAAACATCCCCTGTGGTAATTGAAAAGAGATATTAAATGCAGACTAAACTAAATATATATGATTACATCAAAGGTCTGATTTTTATATGTAGCATGACAAGGAGAAACATCTGTAACTAAAGCTGGATTTTTCTCAGTATAATTAAATTTGGCACAAAAGGGCATTTTTGGAGAGCCAAGGATCTCCAATTCTTGAGGTTTGAGAGATGCCTTGGGAAGGTGAGGAACCCTTCAGTGTGAGGATTTAGTGTGACCCTCAGGTGACACCAATGCATGGCATGGCTGCCCACAGCAATTCTGTCTGGCTCATATTGACTCTTTTGTTTACTTCTGATAAGCTTCTTTATCTGTTGCTACTAAGAGTTTCAGACTTGGAGGAATGCAACAGGGGAGAATGAGGGTTCATTCTGCCTCTGGAATTATACACACACACCCCTCNTTTATCAATCGGGCAACAGAATTATACACACACACCCCTATATATGCAAAATCCAGCTGGAGCTCAATAGTCCCAGTGCCACAAACAGCAGTAAAAAGGAAATAAATAGCAGCAAAAGAAGGGCTAAGGATAATATTCCATCTTTATTGGATGCAGAAGAAAATATAGAGGCAAAGGATGAGGAAAAGGCTGACATTTAACACCTTCTTTCCCCCAGCCTTTAACAGTAACAGCAGTTGTTGTCCAGGTACACAACTCCCTGAGAGGGAAAACAGGGATAGGGAGCAGAATGGAGCACCACAACCAGGGAGGAATGCTTAGTGACTTGTGGGGGGACAGAATGTAAGAAAATAAAGATAGTGCAGAAGGCAGTCTCACCTCTGAGGAGTTGCAGCTGTACTAATTAGCAAAGATTAGGAACAGGCCTGCCCTTAACAGGCCACAGCTGTGTCCAATGAGGATGAGTGCTATAAAGAGTGTGTTAGATGGGTGAGGAGAGGGTTGGAGTTTGTTGGTTGTGCTGTGAGGAGCTGCTCATGAGAAATCACTGAGAGGGTATGGGAGCTTTGCAATAAGATGACAGTAGTGACTTGCTATTGAGTGTAGGCTGACCCCAATGTCTGGGAATGATTGGCATCTGACTCCATTGATTCAGAATGCTGAACAATTGCTTTATTAAAGCTGTACTATATTACACTAATATTATATTAAAACTATACTAAAGAGATACTGTACTCTGTCAGAACTCAAGACATCCCTCTGGCTGTCCTAGATGGCTTGAGCCCCTACCAGGGGGCTCAGAGACCTCGGCACAGAGCCCAAGATACCTGTGAGTTTGATTTTGACCCAAATTACCCCCTTTATATAAAAAATTACAAGTCAGAAAGGTTTAAGTAAAATAACAGTTAGTTTATCATGGAGTGAAAAATAGNACCCATGACTGTCTGAGACAGTCGGGACACAGCTTTGACCCAACTGGCCAAGGAAACAAAACAATCTTCACCACTGCCAATTCACAAATCACTCTTGGTCAACAATCTCCATAACACATTCCATGTGCGCAAAACAACAGGAGCAGTGAAAGAGATGAGAATTGTTTGTCTTCTTCTCTAAGCTTCTCACTGCCTTCCCAGGAAAAATCCTGGGAGAGAGAGAATTCTGTCTCTCTCTGTTCAGAGAATGTGAATGCCACAGCTTGCCACAGCCCTTAGATACACACAGGGCTGTGGGGCTGGGTGGGATTCTGCCAGGGGGGCTGAGACCTGGTGGAAGTGCTCACTGTCCATCTTTCACCAGCACTCTTGGCTGTGGGGAGCTCCCAGCTGGCCTGAGGTGAGCAGCTGTGATCCTTATCTACGATAAGGAACAGAATCTGGGAGCTACAGGAACAACTTGGTGTTGGGAAAGGTTTTATCTGGAGAAAAGGAGGCTCAGGGAGCACCCTTCTCCTTTCTACAACTACCTGAAAGCAGATTGTAATGAGTTGAGGGTCAGTGTCTTCTCCCAAGAATGAGTGACAGGAGAAGAGGAAACAGCTTCAAGTCACACCAGGGTTTAGATTGGAAATTAGAAAAAAATGTCTTCATGGAAAGAAAGGGTTTCTAAGCATTGGAACAGGCTGCCCAGGGCAGTGGTGGAGTCACCACCCCTGGAGGGATTTAAAAGATTTGTAATGTGATACTTGGGGATGTGGTTAGTGGTGAGCTTGGCTGTGCTGAGGGAACAATTTGACTTGATGAACTTAAAGGTCTTCTCCAACCTGAAGGATTCTGTATTTCTATGTGTGTGTGTGTATATATATATATGTATACATATATATAAAATAATGAGATTCGCTTCCTCATACACTCAACACTCTTTCCCTTTTGGAAAATTTCTTTCTGTTTTGCAGTGTCATAGTGTACAGATATGTCAACTGACATGAGGAGCTGTCTGCTTTGGTACTTTGCAGAAACCCACAGTATGTCTTGAGTTCGGGTGAGAGAAAGAATGCAGTGAAAGAACTACAACCCTGTGTTAGGAGAGCAGAGGTTATGTCAGGGAGGAACCAAATGCTCTGTCCAGATTTTAAACAAATGCAAACAAATGTCAGATGTTTCTGCCCGTCCTCGTGCCCAAGCCACAGAAGACAACTTCTTGAATGTCTCGTTTGATTCATGTGCAGTCCTACTTGGTGTCTTAAGTCAGGCTTATTTTAATATCACTCTAAGATTAGTGATTTCCTGTAGGAATATTTGAATTACCTATCATAGACAATTAATATAAAAGTCTTTCTGTGATGCCTTTCATCTCAAGAGTCTGAGAGTTTTTCATTTTTGAAAAACGAATATGAAAAAATGTTCATTTTCTGGTCTTTTTAAGCTTTACTGTATTAAATAGCTCTTGTGGTTGGCATCACACCATTAAAAAGCCAGAAGCTGATAGCCACGATATTTCATGTGTGGTAGGCTTTACAACAAATTACAACACTGACTGCTGAGACTATCTAAGTTGCTGGAAAAATGGATTTAATTGCCCATTCTGAAACTATTTCCAGGATCAAATAGAATTTCTTTAACTACACATGCTCTTTATAACCCTGGTTCAATTCTGTTGCAGTAAATCTGAGGGGAGAGCAGAACAGCAAGTTAAAAACAGCACTGAGGTTTTATAGCACCAACATTAAACTATATGTCATCTTGAAATTAAAGTACTGGGCTGAAAGGTTTTCTACTTACAATGATTTGTTACTGTGTTGGTATCTAATTTGCATTTTAAAATCTCTTTTTGCCCAGTGGCTAGGGGCATGGTCTGTGTGAGTGAAGAGGTGTGGTTGTTTGTGACCTCCACTAGCCTGTTGACTTTTTGTCTCACTCAGGTTTGTAGCATTTCCCATTTTGTGAGGACTCTGTTTTGTTGCTGTCACCAGTTACATAAGCAATTAAATGACAAATGGGGACAAAATAAGCATTAAGCACAAAAAAGATGAATCATTACTGTTTTACAGTCCTCACTGGATGTGATTTTCAATGTGTGTTCATATACATGAAATTACTGCAGATATTTCCATTTTGTTGTGGTTTAAGTGGTTGTAGGAGATTGAAGGCAATGGTAAATTCAGCTTCTTACACCTTATACGGATTCTGGAACATATAAACATTTTGACACTTGGTATTTGTAAAGTCCAATGGTAAAGGGCATTGCTCTCTGTAAGTTATACATTATTGCATGTAAGTTCCCTGGAACGGGAAATGTGCTTTATTCCTTAGGTCAGAGGAGGCTGAAAAGATGCTTTTCTGCAGCCTGGCTGGTTCTCTTTCCCATTGTGATCCTGCTGGCTCACTACAGCATCCTCAGGCAGTGAGCTGCTCCCCATGTCACGCTCAGCTCTGCGCCTTGGCTTTCCCCTTGTGAGGCCCAGCTTGGTGGTGCAAGAGGTCCTGTTCTCCCTTGCTGCTGTGCAGCTCCTGAGAGCGCTTTTGTGGGTGAGACCTCAAGTGCAGGTCTGTGGTGGGGGACTCTTGCCCCCACATAACCTTTTCTTCTGCTCAGCAGTGCTCTGAATACGTGCAGGATTCGTGCAATTGTCTCTCTGGATCAGGCACCAAAGTTTTTTCCTAAGTGACTCAAAAGTGAAGTGGCTAAGGGGGTGATTTCCTTTTTTCAGCTTTTGGAATGAGCAAGGATACTGAATCACAGATGTAATACAGAATGGTTGGGGTGGGAAGGAGCTTCTGGATGTCATTTGTCTGATGA
>WBNQ01052224.1:34187-50496 GCA_013401375.1 Spizella passerina | reverse complement strand
TTTTCCTCTTTTTCCTCTCCTTTGTGCATTGATCTCTTGAGTTTCCAGTGTGAGGAGTGGCTCAAACTGGTTGTAAAAAATAAAAAATGTTTGTGGCAATTAAAATTTAAAAAAAAAAATTGGAGGTATTTTGGCTTCTGTTTCACACCAGAGTTGATCTGCAGACGGGTTGTGTTTGATATGGCAGGATCCAGCTCTGTCCTTCCCTGTCAGCAGCATCTCTGTAGCTGCTGACAGTCTGTGTGCCACCTCTGTCACCTCCACTGGGCTGCTCTGCCCTTTTTTGGTGCTGTTCACTGGCATTTGGGCATGAAGGAACCAAACTTCTTGTCCAGGCATGGCAGGAGTGTGCACAGGGGCAGCTCAGTTCCTGGAGCACTGGACTGCCTCACAAACAGCTGCCATTGACTCCTTTGTGAAATGAATTTAGTGGCATGTGATGAAGCAGTGGATAAAGATCCTTTTCCCAGAAATTTCAGTCCCTGAGCTGTTTTGGTGAGGAAACAGCTGTCCTTGCTGATACTGAAGTGGCTGGAGATGAGAACAGATATTTTTTGTGGTGCAGAGATATTTCTTGGCCAGTGATTTCCACAGTGGGTGAGTCAAACAGGACAAAACACCAACCCCAAACTTTTTGATGCAGAGCCAGATATTCTTTTGGTATTTATTACACTACAGTTTATTTGTATTCGTGTTCTTGAGTGTTTGACTGGAACTAAGACTCTAAAAGGATTTAAAAAGCACATTAGATGTTTATCTGGTAATAGGGACATCTGCAGTTAGATGGGATTGCTCTAATGCTGAGCATTGCTGCCCTGCAGAGCTCCAGGAGGTGCTCCTGGGTGAGGGAATGCTTTAGGAGGCCTTGATCTGTCTCTAAATTATGGGGATTGGGCTTTGGATTCTGTCTGGTGCCTCTCCTGCTCAATCCCAGTTTTGGGATGTTGATGGAGGTGGTGCTTGTGTGAGATTATGGCAAAGGCTTGGTTAAACCAGTGCTGCAGCCAAACTGGGCATGGGGTCCCAGCAGCTGGTGCTGTCCCCATCCCTGGAAGTGTCCAGAATGTGTGGATGTGGCATTTGGGGACATGGGCTGGTGGTCACCACGGTGCTGGGCTGGCTGTTGGACTGGATGATCTCGAAATCATTGAGGTTGGAAAGGACCTTTAAGATCAGCAAAGTATTATTGAGAAAAACATCCCAAACCTTCTTTAAGAATCATTTGAGTCCTTACATGCTAAAGTATCTTGCTTTGAGCTCTGTGGGGAGGGAATTCTTATTCCCAAAAAATAAAGACTGGATATAGCCAGATAAGCACATTTTAGTCAAGACTTGAGAGAATGACTCAGTTGTGGTGCTGCTGACATTGTTGGAAGTTTTGTGTTGGTTCAGCTCTGGTTTGATTTTCTACTTGAATGTATTCTTGAAGTGATTTATTAACAGATTTTTATCAATCACTGGTGCTGCAGAGGAGCCTCTGTTTATTTACTGGGCTGTGATGAGTGATGGAACTGGTTCAGATTTTTGCCTTAAACACAGAAAGTACAGTTTGGGCTTCCTGCAACAGCTGCACTTTGCACAGTTAGAGCACATGAAGGTGAACGTGTTCTTGGCTGAAAACCAGGAGTTTTAATACTTTTAGGGCTTGAATATTTAAAATATTGGCATAACTGCAAGCTTTTACAGTCTGGGTGTGATACCATCTATAACACAGCGTGCTGATCTTAAAGCAGAATATGAGCTTTTAAGACCAGGAGTTCATGTATTATATTTGTAAAGGGCTGTCTGGATGCTTCCATGTCATTTACATAAAAAATGTGGAAAATATAAAATAATTTTGTGGAGGGGAACTGGAATAATTGCATGCCAGCTTAGGTTTTCAGGAGATGGGTAGTGACAGCTTTGAGAAATGCCTGGGTAAACTGAGTGAAAAGTAAAATCTTGGTGATCATTAATGAAATCTTGAGTTCTACAATTATTTCCCTTTTTGCTGCATCTGAACATGACAGAATTTGTGTTGTTACCTTTGCATGCAGCAGCTTCCTCTTGCTCTTGGGCCATTCATGGAGCAAGAAGCATTTTTAAATTGTTTTTCTCCAGAACATTAAGGCTGCTTAGCAAGAGGACTGAGTGAGATTCCTGCAGGGAAATGGCACAAATAATCTCCCCACCTTTTCCAGGTCCCACTGCTGAGAGCTCCTGGTGTCTCAGAGGATGCTTTCACCAAACACAGCCAGGGCAAATGTGTATATCAAAATGTGTATATCAAAAACAAGCTGGTTTGTTGGACATGAATTGTGTGGAGTGTGCTGGCTGTCATTATTTTGGTTTTGTAATAATTCTGTTTTGAGGTAGAGGTGCTGCAAAGGGAGATGAGCTGAGGAGTTCAGAAGTCACCACTGATTTTAGAGGAATGCAGTATTTTTTCAGCGAGGGAAGCAAATGTTTTAAGGTGAAAGTTGCACTGTCCAGTCTAGCACAAGCTTTGCTGCCTGTTGGAGCTTTCCAAACAGACATGGAAGCAGATTTGGGGAATCGTGGCAGGGAAATCAGCCCCTTAAGCTGTCATTTGCAGTGCTAGGAGCAGCCTGGCTCTGCTCCTTGGCCAGGAGCTGCCTCTGGCCCTGCTCTGCCCTGGGCATGTGCTGGCTGCCAATGCCTCCCCCCTTTGCAGGGAATCCTCACAGTGGTGCTGGGAAAATAACCTGCAAAAAGGGGGAAAGGAAAGAGTAATCCAAATATTCCCTTTCTTACAGCAGAGGTGAGTGAGTTACTGCTGGGTTAGTGGCACCTTAATCACCCTCCTGGCATTAATATGTGACCATCAGGGGGCTTTTAAAATACAATTTCCTTGGATGATTATGCTTGGGAAGGAAGGAGTTATGGCTTTGAATTATTCTGAATTAACAAGGGCAATTTGGAGGCTCAGGGCAGCGAGGGAAGGAAGTCTAGGGGTTATTTTTGATGTGTTTCAGTGGGCTTGAAGGGTGCCTTAGCAGTGGGGAACCAAATTCTCACCTGGGAATTCCTGTGTACATCTGGGATTGATTACTGGGCTACACCAACTTTAAAATACCAATTTATAACGCTATATATGTATTAAAATAATTGATAATTTTAAATAATTATAAGAGTTGGACTTGTTGATCCTCGTAGGTCCTTTCCAACTCAGAATATTCTGTGATTAGGCTAGAAAAGGCTTTAGAATTACAAAATTAACTCATGATAAAGTGAATGGTTGTGAATGTACAGGTGGGTTCTTATTGTGCCACAACTGTGGAGCTCAGGGTCTGGAAACAGATTTAGGCTGTTCCTCTACTCTGGTTTTCCCCCTTCCCAGAAGTCTGAATTTATGGAGTAAAACCTGATGCTGGCTCTTTAATGAATACTGGGATCATATCAATTACTTTTCCTTATTTCTTCCAGAATGAACACAAAGGTTGGTGTGGGCTCACAGGAGTCTCTGGGGTGGGGAAGCTGGAATGGCAGGGACATGAGCTGTGTGTGAGAGCTGCCCCAGGCTGGAGCTGAGAGGGAGCTGGACAGTGACCCTTTGTTAGGGCCAGTGGCCGAGCCAAGTCCGCTGGAAGCTGCCCCGAGCATGTGATTGCCCCTGCTCTGGAGAAAAACAATTTTTCCCTGTTTTTGCAAAATGCTGCTCTTATCTTTGAGTGCATTCAGTGCTGTTTGACTCGCTCCCATGGTGATTTTTTCCCCCTCATTCCGGTGTGAGGTGCAAACCAGGAAAAGTGTTGCTGGTTTCCCATTTCTGCCCTAGCCTGGCTGTTTTGGGAGGGAGGGGGAAAGCATTGCTGGGTCCAGCTGGGGCTCTCAGCAGGTCAATCCTCTCTCTGGGTGTTCTTTTGGGGAATGCAGAACAAGTTCCTTGGGGTTTCTTTGACTTGGGGTCTGTACTCTTGCTGTTGGAGCCTGATAATGCTGTTGGAACCCAATAATGTGATGGCAAAGAAAAAGAAATTGAATAAGGTTTGATGTGTAAAAAGCTTCAAACTCCCTTCATCCTTTTTCTCCCATTCCAGAGGCTTTCCTGAGAAAGGAACAGAGGAATTTTGGTTTTATTTTCCCTTGCAGAAACACTGAGGAGGAAGAACAGTAGGAAATGAAAACATCTTCCCACCACCTCATTTCCTCCTTGCTTTAGGCACTTTGCTCTGCATCATCAGCTCGATGTTGCACTGAACTGTGTCATTTTTTCCCAGTTTCCACAGCAGTGCAAGAGGAGTTTCAGTGTGTTGATCTTGATTTTATAGTCATTGAAATGCCTATTAAAATATAGCTGTGCCATTAAGCTCTCTGCTGTAGTAATGCTTAGTAAAGACCCTCTTAGCACAATTCTGCTCAGTGCCATAGGAATTTCCTGTCATGGCAAGGTAGAAGCTTGAAGATTTATGGGGCTGATGCTTCAGGGGTGTTCACAGGGAGCTCTGTGGCCTCCTAGAGCCCCAAGTTGGGCCTGGGGGAGCTTTGATATTATCTGTGTGGGTTTAGCCTGGAGTGCTGTGTTGGGAAGGACTTGAGGGTTTCTGAGTCCCTTTTACATGCTGGATTTAGGAGTGAGCTTGTGACATTTGGGATGTGCACCTGTGTGTGCTGGACATCAACTAAACCAGGAGATGTTTCACTCAACATGAGAGTGGCAAAGCCAGGGAGGACATGGAGGCTCCTTCTCCAAGGGTGGCACTCCAAACCCACCTGGATGTGGTTTGGGGATGGACTGGAGCATCTCCACAGCTCCCTTCCAAGCCCAGCTCTTTTGGGGCTCTGTGGCTGGATTTGGGATGTCTCCTGGGGCTGTTTTTACTGTTGATGGAGTTTTTGGGATTCTGTAGGGGGACTTCTGTTTGGGATTCTTTTGGGATTCTGTTTTTGGGACTTCTCCTGGCGCTGTCCTTGCTGTTGATTTTTTTGGGATTGTATGGCTGGATTTGGGACTCCTCTTGGGGCTATCCTTGCTGTTGATTTTTTTGGGATTCTGTTGCTATATTTGGGATGTCTCCTGGGACTTCCTTGCTGTTGATGGAGTTTTTGGGGTTCTCTGTCTGGATTTGAGACTCCTCCTGGGCCTGTCCTTGCTGTTGATTTTTTGGGGTTCTGTGGCTGGATTTGGGATGTCTCCTGGGGCTGTCCCTGATGTTGATGGGGTTTCTGCTGTCCCTGAGCAGGCTGGTCCCTGGCAGTGCTGGCCGAGGGTGGGGTGGGTTCTAAAAACCACACGTAGAGGTGTGTCACAGATATCTTTTATGAAAAATCCTTTCCTTAGGATTTTTCCTCCTGAGAAGCTGGGAGGCCTCAGGAACAAAATGCAAACAATGGTTATCTGCTGCTGTGGAATGCAACAGGGGCATCTGGGCCAATCACAGTCAGCTGGCTCAACCAGAGACCCAAGCCACAAAACTTTGTTATCATTCCTTCCTATTCTGTTCTTAGCCAGCCTTCTGATGAAATCCTTTCTTCTATTCTTTTAGTATAGTTTTAATGTAATGTATATCATAAAATAATAAATCAGCCTTCTGAAACATGGAGCCAGATCCTCATCTCTTCCCTCAATCCAAAAACCCCTGTGAACATCGTCACAGAGGTGGTTTTGAGTTTTGTGGAATTCCAAGCACTGAAAAGAAATCCTTTCTTGAGGCACAGATTATTTTTTGGGTGAGCAGAGCCAATGCTCAGATGCTGTCCCTGCCTTCCTGAGGATGGTGCTGGAGCAGGAGCCAAGTCACAGCTCCTTAGTGGCCCCCAGTGAAACGGAGGAGCTCTGAGGGAACACCAAAACTCACTTTATGTGTGATTCTGAGTCACCACAAGACAGATGCCAAAACATCTGCCTCTGGATAATGTTTTGTGTTAGTCTAAATCAGCATCTTGCTTTTCCTGCAAGAGCCAGTGTTGAGAGCTCGGGGTGATATGATTACTCTTTGCATCCAGGGTGTTTCACTTAATGGACTTCTTAATATTAAAAATCAATTTGGATGTTCTTGATTGTGCCTCTTGTTAGCTGTGCATTATGGCACATTAATAATGCTGTTAGAGTCAATAATGGTGTGTATATATATATTTTTAGCACCAGTTTCAGCTTTATACCCTCAGTACTTGGTGGTGAACTACTCTGAATACAGATTAGCCAGGAGGAGGGGGGAGAGCTGGGAAAATGGTGTCTGAGCAGCTCACTTCATTAGCTCCCTGAAAATAAAGTGTCTGCCTTGAAAGGGGGGAGGAAGGAAAGCAAGAAACTGAACTTGCTTCTTGGAAATCTTGGCTTCATCCAGAACTCTTCATTTCACAGAATCCCACATTTATTCAGGTTGGAAAGGAGCACCAAGGTCTTTCAGGCCAAGCTGTGCCCAGTCCCCAGCCCAGAGCCCTGAGTGCCACCTCCAGCCCTTCCTTGGGCACTCCAAACTCCCTGGGCAGCCCCTGGCAATGTCAAATCACCCTTTCCATGCAGAAATTCCTCCTGGTGTCCACCCTGAGCCTGCCCTGCTGCCACATTTCTTTTCTTTTTGCTTTCCCTGGGAGCAGAGCCTGTTTCCCCCAGCTGTCCCCTCCTGTCAGGGAATTGTGCAGAGCCACGAGGTCCCCTTGAGCCTCCTCTTNGTTTCCTCAGCTTATTAATTAATTAATTCACACTGGTTGAATTAATTTCTGAAGTTTCCTCAGTTTATCAGTTAATCCCCACTGGGTGGTGGGTGGTGAGACACCAAGTGTGATGCAGGACACGTTGCTGCCTTTGCCATCTGGTGTGAAACCTGGGGCTTAGAAAGGTTTGGTGGCCCTTCACTGTCTGTGTCCTGATNTGAGCCTCCTCTTCTCCAGGTTTTATTTCTTTCTGTATTTTGTAATGAGTGCAGAAAGGACGAGTGAACATCTTCTTTTGTCCTCCTCAAGCTCTGCCAGCAGGGCAGTTGCACTTTGGGAAGGCACCAGGCCTCAAGTTTGGGATTATTCTGGATTTCTGAAGTTTCCTCAGCTTATTAATTAATTCACACTGGTTGAATTAATTTCTGAAGTTTCCTCAGTTTATCAGTTAATCCCCACTGGGTGGTGGGTGGTGAGACACCAAGTGTGATGCAGGACACGTTGCTGCCTTTGCCATCTGGTGTGAAACCTGGGGCTTAGAAAGGTTTGGTGGCCCTTCACTGTCTGTGTCCTGATTTTGGAAGAGGGAACCAGGCTGGCACTGCAGGGATTTCACCCTGAGGGGTTCCAGGGGCTGGTTCAGGTTTCTCTCACCCTCAGCAGATGCCTGGGTGGGGATGGAGGAGTTTGCAGGTGAGCCATTGTGTGTTTCAGAATTTGCTGCTCCCAGAGAAGGGGAGTGAAAGGAGCTGTCTCACCTCTGGAAGGGAAAGTGGTGATAAATCCTTTCTATCTACTTGAACTTGGGGGATTTGGGCTAATCCTGTGATAAAAGTCACATTTGTGGATTTAATCAATAAGATTAAAGCATCACTGGGCAGGAGGAACCTTGAGCTGGATTTCCTCCTTTTAGCTTGGTGGTAACTCTTCAGATCTGAGGTTTTTTCCAGGCTTCTTCTCTCTTCAGGAAATTATTTTTTTGGGAATGTTTGGGTAACAGAATAATTAAAATATTGAGAAAGAACTCTGATTCAAGCTTGGTGAAACCAGGAGTGACAAAACCCAAGGTGAAGGTGAGAGGATCTACCCTTGGTTAATGCACGCATGAAATAATTGTGTTTAACAGTTCTCAGGTGCAACTCCTGACTCAAACACTGCTTTTTTCTTTTGCTTCTCCACTAGCCTCAGGTGTAGAAATTCAAAAGTCCTCTGAGTGCGTGGCAGAGGACTAAGGAATCTGCCTGAATACTCAAATCATCCACTTTCATTTTAGGGAAAATAGGAAAACCTTCAGGTGCCTTTTAATACCAGAGAATTTACAAAAGACTTTGCTTTCACCTCTGCAATTTGTCTGCTTCTATTGAAAAAGCACAGTTAGGATTTAGGGTTTTATTTTTAAAAGCCAGTGTAAAATAAAGCTGGTAATGTGTTAAATGTAGTTTGGGTTCATTCAGGAGTTCAGAATGATTAATACAGCCTTTAAAGCAAAGTAATACCAGGGAATATTACTCTGTCACGTTTTTATGCTATCTTAAGATATCTCACCTTTTGTACAGTTAGAAAAAAGCTTTTTCAGGCTAAATTGATGTTACTTTTGTTTGCTTTCTCCTTTGTTTCCACCACTAATTCTTGTAGTGTTTTTCTGATGTGTGCAGACTGAGTGCAGCTCACAGAGGTGTTTGTTTTGTATTCCTGAATGGTAAATGGGGGTTTGGTGCAATTGCTGTAATGCCCTGTTCAGTGTTCCTTTCTTTATCAACTCTTAGAGCTGGAAAAATTCCTCTTTCTGTGCCCACACTTAATCCTGTGCTTTTGGGACTTAGGGATCCTTGGGTGGATGTTGGATTTTTAAAATTAGGCAAAACATACCTCACTTAAAAAAAAAAAAAAAACCAAAACCTTAATAAACAGAAAGCTATAGCTCAGGTTATTAAATATTTTAAATGATAGCTCAGGATACAGTTGATGAGACAAAATGCAAACATACCAGTTTCATGCTTTACTCCTCCAAACTTTGTCTTTTCCTTTAATTAAAGCCTTGTTGTTTGCTCCAATCAAACATTTTCTATCACAACATCTTTTGATGCCACTGAACATAAAAAAATTTCCTGTGAGGAGGAGTTACCTGCTCCCTTGCAGGGGAGTTTGGTGCAGTTCAAGCCTTGCTTTGTAATCACAGGGGTGGAATGCACTTTATAGTTACTTGGGCTGTTTGCTTCACGATCTGTCAATGCTGTTGGAAGCCAGAAATGTGATTTATTTTCTCTTGCAGACATATTTTTCACACATATATATATTTTTGAAGATAAATCACCCCTCCCTGGCTCCTCAGTCATTGAGGTCAGTGGGAGCTGGCGTGGGCAGTAATTACCATTTGATGGCTGTTTGTCATCTTCTGTCACAAGAATTGGTCATTCCTCTGCAGCTCCTGCTGCCTGACCTTCCCTGTTGTGACAGACACCAGTTTTAGCACTCTTGGGCATAAATTTTAGTGCCTTTTATTCATAGCTGCCTTTGATCCTGAGCGTTATTCCTCTCTTAAATGCTGGAGAAACGCTCAGCTGAAGTGTGAATTGAGTACAGGACTGGTTTTTAATCTGCTGTAATGCAGATTTTTCCTGGCTGGGATGTGTGGTGTGAGTCAGTGAAGTTGCTTGTCAGGGTCCTGGAGGTGGGAGACTGTCCTTGGATCCATTTCTGGATGTGTGAACATCCCAGGGGCCTTGACTGAGCTGTGAGCACTGAAGGATCTCAGTAAACACCACAAGGATTCTTTTGGAGGAGTTAGGGCTGTGTAACTTTGTTTTCCCTGCTATGCACAAAAGCTGAAATGAGAATATTTCTGGGGAATGTTTCCACGTGCTCTGTGTTCACTGCTGTGAACAGTTTAAAATGTTCATTTCTGCTAAGGTTTTTCTCAGAATCCCCTTCTCCTGCAGGGTAGCATTTATGGCCCTCAGATATCCTGTGCCAGATACCTGGGAGGGAGAGTTTATCTGTCTCTAATAATGACAGAATTAAGGGAAACATTAAAACACAAATAGCTTGGCTTGTTTTGATGTCAATAAAAACTGTTCCTTCCTAAAAGCTTCATTTAAATCCTGGTGATATTGGTCTCTGCAGTGCACCTGACCTTTATTCTTTCTACCCTGTAGTGTGTCTTTATTCCATTAATAATCTTCCACCTTCTACAGTGTTTTCCAAACTGCTTTTCCATGGCTTTTTTCCCCTTGTGCACTCAGATTTATTTACTTACCTCTTCACTCTAAAGTCTGTCAAGCCAGAGGAGTTCTGCAGAGAAAAGGACCCAGCCAGCCTGGGTGGGTTGATTTATGGGTGAGCCAGTGGGTTATAAATTGATTTATTGGTGAGCCAGTGGATTATTTATGGGTGAACCAATGGATTATGGATTTATTTATGGGTGAGACAATGGGTTATGGATTGATTTTTTTGGTGATCCATTGGGTTGTGGATTGATTTATTGGTGAGCCAGTGGTTTAAGGGTTGATTTATTGGTGAGCCAGTGGATTATTTATTGGTGATCCAGTGTCTTATGGATTGATTTATTGATGAGTCAATGAGTTATGGATTATTTATTGGTGTTCCAGTGGGTTATAGATTATTTATTGGTGATCCAGTGGGTTATGGATTGAATTGTTGGTGAGCCAATGGATTATGGATTATTTATTGGTGAGCCAGTGGATTATTTATTGATTTGTTGGTGATCCAGTGGGTTATGGATTATTTATTGGTGGGCCAATGGTTTATGGATTGATTTATTGGTGATTCAGTGGGTTATAGATTATTTATTGGTGATCCAGTGAGTTATGGATTGAATTGTTGGTGAGCCAATGGATTATGGATTATTTATTGGTGAGCCAGTGGATTATTTATTGATTTGTTGGTGATCCAGTGGGTTATGGATTGATTATTGGTGGGCCAATGGTTTATGGATTGATTTATGGGTGATCCAATGGATTGATTTATGGGTGAGTCAATGGATTATGGATTATTTATTGGTGAGCCAATGGATTATTTATTGGTGATCTGGTTGTGAGCTGGAATTCCAGGGGTTCTGTGGAGAACAGACAGGAATTCCTGGAGTCTGGAACTGGAGCAGTGGGCTCTGTGCCCCATCCTCATGCTGGGATCAGAGCTCCTGCCCTGGTGCCCCTGGGACGTTCCTGGGTGTGAACATGCTCAGATCTGGGCTCAGAGCAGTGGTGTTGTGCAGTTCCAGTTGCTGCAGATGTGCTTTGGGATGCTGATCTCCTGTAATGCAGGAGAGGTGCTGGGGTGGGAGGGAGCTGCCAGCTCTGGATCCCACTCTGTGGCTTCATGCAGAACTCTGCCACAGGTTTGGAATTTGAGGGCTTTTTGGAAGTGCTGTGTTGCCTGTAACGAGTGTGGAATGGGCTGTGGATTCTCTGTGAACTCTTGGTCTGAAATCATTTCTCTGACAGCCATGTGTCCCTTACCCAGCCCTTTCTGTTCCAATCAAACATCCCTGAGCCCTGCCCTGAAACTGAGGCAGAAAGAAAAGCAGTGACAGTCTCAGGGGTGGGAGGAACTTCAGAGGTAATTAATATGTTCCAAAAATGCTTTTGTTTCCTGAAGAGCTACAACAAATAGTGAGAAATTCTAATTTTCAGGAGCTATTGATCCTCATTGGAGGGAGTAGCTGCAGTTGTAAATTGAAGAAGAAACTTTGGGTCCACCTTGAGTAAAGTTCTTTAATTTCAATCTTATGAAATATTTCAGTCTCTGCCCTCAATCATGAGGACACTCCTTGGTATTGGAAAATTTTTTTTCTCTTACAGAGCATTTACTCCATATAAAACCTATATAAATTTGGCTTTTGGAGTTGTAACTGTTTTGATTTTTGGACCATGAGTATTTTTTTCCCAACCAAACCTGGTTTGTAGCATTCTTTGTCAGATGAACTTGTGGACATTGCCAGATTTTCTTTTGGGAGTGGCAGGTAGGAGTGGTCTTTGAGTTCCTGTTGGATTTGTTGGACTTTATGGTGCAGTGGTTTGCTGCACTTGCCTCAGCCACTCAGAAATTCTGAAATCATATTTTTCAACATCCTCTGCTTGCAGTAAATGAATGAAATGACTGAGAAATCATCCTTTAATGTTGGTGTGGCAATTTGACTTTTCTAAAGACACTTTGTAAGTTTTCTGTGTGTTGAGCTGACAGGGGAAGACAGAGCAGTTCTTTGTAGAGCTGCCTAAAATTGACACAAAGTGCTGTGGAAGGCTGGCAAATACAACAAAAATTGAGTCTATTGCCATGGAGAAGCAAGGCATTACAAACACAGCGAGGGACAGCTTTAGGAAGTGAACTTGTGGGTTTTATTTTGTTTCAAAGGGAATTATTAATGAATTTAAAAACTTGGCTGAAATTTTATAGAATTTATTTGATTTATTTTTTTTGCAAAAAGGTTCAGAATGGCAATAATGAGTACTAAAAGCAGGGATGTGATGAGGCACCTGGAATTGTGTTGTTTTGCTGTACTAACAGCAGTGTTCCCTCTCTCCAGCTCTCTACAACTACGATGCCAGGGGACCTGATGAGCTCTCACTGCAGATTGGGGACACTGTGCACATCCTGGAAACTTATGAGGGTAAGATGGCAAAAATTCAATTGAAAAATAGGATTTTTTGGGAGAATTGCATTCCTTTTCTGTTTGTGACCCTCTTGAACTGGAAGTTGAAGTGAATGGAGACACGTGGTTGATGAGCTGGTGAATAAGCACTGGATTTTCTGGGGAAGGAGAATTTTCCCACATCTGGGTTTGTGTGGATCAGTTGTAGCATCTCCCCCACGTTAGAGAAATGAGAGATGCTTTTTGGGGAACCCAAATGAGAGATGCTTTTTGGGAAACCTTGGGTGATGCAAAAGAACCTGCTGCTACAAGAAGCTTAATCTGAATTTGGAGGTCACTTGGGTCTTGAATTATTTATGTGTCCCTTCTGACATGGGTGCCTGTGTTGGTGATTTCAGCCCTTTCCAGGTGCTGCCTCTTTGATGTGAAACTCTACCAACATCACCTTTACCAAAACCTTTCCTCCCTGATCCTTGTACAGAAAAATTCCAATGCTGAGTTTGATAATCAACATGATGTGGAAATTGTCACAACGTTTTCAGCTCTTAATCCAAGCAAAGTAAAACTTCCATTATATCCTTGAGTTGGAATTTTATGGTGTGCTGCAGTTTGGAGGGGTGTGGGGCACACAGAACTGAACTGTGTGTTTAAAATAGTGTAATATTGTTTATCATGTGGAAGCATGATTTAATTTGCTTCTCTAGACATTGATCTGGGTGATAAATTTATTTTAGTTAATGGATTAACTGGATTTTTTTAAATGCTATATTTACTGAAACAAACAATGCTATTTCAACAGGAGTTGATCATCACTTGAAGTGGAATTTTTGAATTTTCTCATTATTCCTGGGCTGGCCTTTTCTTGGAGCTCAGTTTGCTGCTGCAATGCCAAGTTTGACTCTGAGCAAAGCAATCTTTCCACTATCTGATGTTGCATGCTTTAATAAACCCCTAATAATGCAGAGATTTTAAATGCAAATGGAGTGATTCAAATATTGCACAGCTTTGTACTTCTATATAAAAATAGATTTATTTAATGAATGTGGGAGAAACTGAGCAGGGAATGTGAAACCCTATTAAATGCTGCAATCCTATCAGATGCTGAAACCCTAATAAATGCTGACTGTTCCCAAATAAATGGGACAGTGGGGATGGGCTGGAAATAGAGGAAAACCTTCACCCTCTCAGGGCTTGGAGCACATGGGATGAGTTCATGGTAAAAGAAATGGAAATTTCTGTTCTCCCAAGCTCTGATTGCTCATTCCCAACCTGAGATGGGGAAACTTAAAAAGCTCTTACAAATCAAACAAAAACAAAGGGTAACAAGTTTACAAAAGCTCTTAATATCCTCAATTCAATACTTCAACAGAATATATTGAGCACAACAGACCACAATTATCTAAACCTGTTTTAATACTTATATATACTGAACTTCCTTTACTTTTTAATTTAAGAAAACTGTAATGTGAGTTCTCCAAACTTCTAACACTCAAATCTCAAAAAACTCTCCTAAACTACATCAAACTGAGACCAAACCTCTCTCTGAGCCTCTCAAAAGAACTCTCAACATTTCTATTCCTACAAAACCATCACCAAACCACAACAACCAAACCTAAGACAGACATCTGAGTGATGCTGTAACTCTGGTCTCGTGTTCAGAGCTGCCAAGATCAGGGGATTATTTGAGTTGTTTGATCTCCTGCTTTCCCTGGGTAAAATTGCTGTGGATTGTGCCCCTGGGAGGTTTTGTACCCTACAAATTCCTAGGGGTGTGCCAGGCTGAGCTGGGAATGGCCCATCCAAAGGAAAACCCTCTAATTAAATAATCCTGGGACAGATGAGTTATTTGGAGAGTCAGTAAAGCCTTTTTGCTGAGGGTTTTGCCTTTCCTGCCCCTTTTCCCTGTGGGAAAAGCAATTGGCTTTTCTTCATGGATACCTGTTGGAGTCCACATCTGCTCCTCCCAACCCAAAATAGATTTGATACTATTTTAAATTAGTTTTCTGCAATAATTCCTAAATTGAGAGTAGTTTTGAAGACTGGTCTGTGTCTGTGGGCTTGGAAGTGGTAGAAATTAATATTTTGGGGTTTTTCCCCTCTGAATCTGCATTGCCAAGAAGAACTCATGGGGAATCCTTGCTTAGATGAGGACCTGGAAAGGCTCAGTCTCACATCCATGGTCTGAAAGATTTGATTTTAGGACAGAATTAGGATATCTGTTGCTGCCATGTACTAGAATTAATGAGTTGAACTTTTCCCCTGTGTTTAAAATAATATTTAATTTTGTTGCCCACGAGTAGAACTTATTTTGGATTTTGTTTATTATTAAAGTTTTGACATTTTAAATTCTAATTGTGGAAATTTTTTTTTCCCTCTAAAATGCAAAAAAATTCTGTGGAAAGAATTCAGTGTGTGGATCCTGTAAAGTTCTGTAAAGTTTGTCTTGGTGAAAGCATCCCCTGTTTTTATGGGACTGAGGAAATTGGAAATGAATGAACACATTTCATTATTAAATACTAAATTTGTGTTCTTCCAGAACCAAAGTAAAGATGAGGTGACTTTCTAGACTAATTAATATTGAAAATATTTTTTTTTTCTTTTAGGAAGTATTTTAGTTTATTTTTCAGTTAGAAAACTTTCTCTGCCCTTCAAATCTGAGCCTTAGAGGAAAAGCCAAACAGGAAAGCCATAGGAATTCCCAAATATCCTGTTCTGCAGGAGAGGAGGATTGCCTTTTGTAGCAGATAGCCTAAAACCCAAGTATTTGCCACATTCTGGATTATCACTTTCCACATCTTTGTTTTAATTCTGTTTCTTGACATTATTTGATGGAATGTGCAAATGGAACTGTATGGTCAATAAATGTGGCTGATTAAGGGGAATTGCTGGGAAATGTAACAGAAAATCAACCTCAAGACCAAGATTAACTGTTGGAGCATCAATTAATTTCTAGTGCTGCTGTGAGAAGGGAGTTTGGCTTCCCAAACAGGGATTTTCACAGAAGTTATTCTTGATATTATGGGAGAGTTTAGTTTTTGTTGCAGTTTTTTTGTTTGTTTGTGAATGCAGTGGAAGTGGCAGAATGGATGCATTGTTTGGGGGTAAACAGCAAATTCTTGAGTGTCTCTTGCAGCTTTGACAGACAAAAATATTTCATTGGTGTCCTCTTAGGTGAGCATTTCCTTGGATGCACATCTCCAGCTGTTTGGTGCCAGATTTCCTAAGGGCAGGGTCTGGTCTGGTCTGGTCCAGGGATGAGGAGTCCCCAGCCTGTGCCAGGGCATCCCCTCCTTCCCAGGGAAGGAATTCCTGGAATCCTCCAATGCTTTGGGCTGGAAAGGACCTTAAATCCACCCAGAGCCACCCCTGCCATGGCAGGGACACCTCCCCCTGTCCCAGGTGCTCCAATGTCCAGCCTGGCCTTGGGCACTGCCAGGGATCCAGGGGCAGCCACAGCTGCTCTGGGAATTCCATTCCAGCCCTTCCTCACCCTCCCAGGGAGGAATTCCTTCCCAATATCCCATCAGTTCAAGGCCATTCCCTGTGTCCTGTCCCTCCATGCTTTGTTTCCAGCCCCTTTCCCACTCTTCTGGAGCCCCTCCAGACCCTGGAAGGCTCTGAAGGCTTTGAAGTGGTAGAAGTTAATTTTTTGTTTTTTTTTCCCCTCTGAATCTGCTTTGCCAAGAAAAACTCATGGGAAACCCTTGCTCAGTTGGGGTCTCTGCAAATAGAGATGAGGAGTTGGAAGGGCTCAGTCTCACATCCATGGTGAGCTCTGAGCTCTCCCTGGAGCCTTCTCCTCTCCAGGTGAGCCCTCCCCAGCTCTCCCATATTTTTGGGGAGTTGTTTAGAGATGGCCTCACCCTTTGAGTGACCCTGTCCCCATCTGAGCCCCCTCTTGGGCAGCCCCAGTGTCCCCAGCTGCCCCAGTGGGAGCTGCAGGGGCGCCCTGGGCTCCCTCACAGCTCCAGGTGGAGCCTGGTGGGGCCTGCCTGGCCACAGCAGCAGCAGTGCAGCAGCAGCAGTGCAGCAGCAGCAGTGCAGCAGCAGCAGTGCAGCAGCAGCAGTGCAGCAGCAGCAGTGCAGCCAGTTCTCCAGGGC
>WBNQ01052224.1:0-28729 GCA_013401375.1 Spizella passerina | reverse complement strand
ATATATATTTTATTTATACAAATATAGTATTTTATATATACATATAAAATATATACATATTATAACATAATATATGTTATGTATACATAACATATAATAGATATATAACATATAATAGATATATGTTTTATTTTTAAGGTATATGCAGATTTGGAGTAATTTAGTTTATAATTTTATTAAAGAAATAGTGTTCAGGCCATTTCTTAAGGCTGTCAGTCTCTGTTATGAAATAGTTGAGTATTTAGTGTTGAATTTGTGGGTATGAAAGCTTTGTTAAATCATCAGTGTAGCCTTTAACCTCTCAGTATTCCTTTACATAAAGTTGATTGTTCCCAAATTTTGGTACCTTAATTTGCATCCTTCTTTATTTTGATAAGCTAATGTTTCAACCACATAAGAATATATTCTTAGGAATTTGCAGTGATAATTATTGATAGTCTCTCAGGTGGGAATATACAAAACTAGAGGTGAAAGTGCACATAAATAAGATGAAGAGTTCAAATTTCTATTTAAAAGTGCAGTTCAGATGTGGAGCAAGGCCTGCTGTGGGATTTAAGGAACCTGGCCCACATTGTGATGCTCTCATTGTGCAAGGTCACTGTAACAAGATAATGGGAACATGAAATTCCTTTATTTAAAGCAGGCTTTAATGCAGTCTCTGTTTCCCATAAATATGTTTGAAATCTTGTATCATAAAAGTGCAAGCTGTGTAATGAAGACACCGAGTGTAATGAAGACATTTGTGCTGACTAATGTGGCTTTTAATCACACCCATGAAAATAAAGATTAGGAGTAAGAGTGTAATGGAAGTGATGTAGTGTGGCAATATAGAAGATGAAGGATAATATCTTCTATGAAAAGAAACAGATTATGTGTTAAACAGAGAGCTTTAAGGAGCTGGAATAGCAGGGAGTTTGTGAGGTGAGGAGCAGGGAAGGAGTAGAAATAAAGGCAGAAATAAAGGAGGAGGAACAGAAGCTCAAGAGGGCACTGGGAACAGCTTTGCCCTTGGAATCCCAGCATGGTTTGGGTTTTGAGGGACCTTAAATCCCATTCAGTGCCACCCCCTGGCATGGGCAGGGACACCTTCCACCAGTCCAGGGTGCTCCAAGCCCATCCAAGCTGGCCTTGGGCACTGCCAGGGTGGGAAGTGGGGCTGGGGCTTGGAGCAGCCTGGGACAGTGGAATTTGTGGATGAGTCTGGCTTGGATTTAAGGTCTCTCCCAAACCTTTCCATTCTATGATTCTATGTTAAACAATACTTCAATTCTTTGCTAATAACTTTGAGGCAGTCAGGGCAGGTTTGGTTTACTGGAGGTAACTGGTTTCAGTCTGCAGGCTTGAGGGATATTCCATGCTGTCCCTATCTTGCATATCAAAACCCATTAAGCAGCCACATTTATGTCTTGATTCAGTTTGTAATTTTGTGTTTGAATCTTGAATGGATGTTCAGTTTTTGTTTGCAGAGAGCAGGGGATGTGGAATGTTTCCCATCTCTCTGCTTTATGATTCCCTGCAGCCTCAAAAATCAGGAACCTCTTCCCCATTTGGGTTTGTCTGTATTTAGCTCCCAGCCATATGTGCCTGTTGTGTCTTTCTCTGCTGCATTAAAGAGCTTTTAATAATGGGTATTTTCTCTCTGTGAAGGTTCTCCCACTATAATCAAGCCAGCTTTGGATAATCAGAACAGACTGAAGTCTTTAAGTTTCACAGTTAGATATCCTTTTTCCAGAGTCCTGGAGTCATTATGTTCTTTTCCTGCATCTTCTGCAGTTTTTCATTGGTTTTTTTTTTTCAAGTGGAGAATTTTATTGTAATTATTTAATTATTCCTAGCTTAGCTGAATGTTACCAAAGAAAGTTTGTATATGCTGCTGGCAGTATTTAATATACATAGTTCCAGGCTTTATAAACACTTGAGTTATTTAACTTCCTATCAAGTTTAGGTCTTTGCTGGTGTTTCACTGTCCTTTAGAAGTTACCTGTGGACTTGTATGGCACTGATGTGCCCAGTGAGGGATTTTCAAGTGCTGTTGTGGAGGTTTAAGCAGGGAGAGAAAGGATTCTCCCATCTGCTGCAGAACTTGAGCCTCTTGCTGTTAAAATGCACCATTTTCAGTCCTGCTCTGCTCGGTGCAGAGGGTCACAAAGCCAAATTGGGAATCAATAAAAGGACATTTTCCCCTTGGATGCCTGAAAGCAGCATGACCCAAGTTTTAAGATAACATAAACCCAAACATTTACACCTATTTAGCTCCTTAAAGCTGAGTGCAGCACTCGGAATATTCAGTGTTCTGTGCTGTAGGAAGTTAGGCTCCTGTTCCAGAGCTGCTGTAGACTTACCCTATGAATTCCTACTGATAATTGCAATTTATCCTGTGTATTCCCAAGCCTCCAAACCTGATTTCTCCCCGTTTTCCCCCCCACAACAGCAGGACAACAGGGAAATGTTCCGCAGCGTCCGGCACATGATTTACGACCTGATCGAGTGGAGATCCCAGATCCTCTCTGGGACCCTGCCCCAGGACGAGCTCAAGGAGCTGAAAAAGAAAGTGACTGCCAAAATTGATTATGGCAACAGGTTTGTGAGCAGCATTTCCCAAGTTTCTCTGCCTGAATCCTGATCACCCTGTGTAAGACACATCAGCTGTCAGTGAGTTCTTGGAGGATTCTTTTTTTTTCCCCTGGAGCTGTAGATGAAATATTTGTGTATTCACACTTCTGTTACAGCAAGATAAAGATTGAAGTTGAGGCAGCATCTTTAAAGTGTAGTATGTAAAGTGGAATCCATCTCTCTCTCTTGATGGTATCATCAATTTGACAGTGGTATGAAGCTGTCATTTTTTAAGGCCAATTCAAAAGTGCAAGTATTGCCTGCCTTGAAAATAGAATTTTAAACTCCACTTGTTTCTGTGGCACAAACAGTTGTCACCCCCTGAGCACCACCAGCTGCCTGTGCCCTCGAGTCACTCAGCTGTAATGTGATGTTGAAGGATTTGGCTCAGAAGCACCATTTAGCTCTTGGTTCCTCTCCTTCCTCAGCATCCAGCTGGTGGCACGAGATGAGCAGGGAGATTTCATAAAACAAAAGAGCTGTTTAGCACAAGAGAGTGGAAGTTGGGAAGGAAATATTGCCCCAAAAAGCAGTGCAGGTTGCATGTGTTGGGTATTTCAGATGTATTCTCTCCCCAGATGGTTGGCTAGGTTTAAAGACAATTTCTGTAAATACAAATTTTAGATTATAACTTGTCTGTACAATTATAATTTTGCATTTTGATCAAAAAAAAGAAACCAAATCTTACTCCTCATCATTGGGAGCAGTGTTTTGAATACTGAGGGACAAAATGTTGTAGTGCTCCCTTCAGTGCTGCCCATTGTGTGGGATTCTGTTGTCCTGCACACCTGGGGAGTGAAAAAGTTTGTATCAACCCAGTCTTTCAATGCTTTGTGATGCAAATCTCTCACCATATTTCATTTATTTGTGTTTAATTCCTTAAGAACTGCCAAACTTGCAGTATTTCTGCTCGTGTACTTTATCAGCAAAACCTGTGATTAAAAAAAGAAATTAAAAAATAATCAGTGACTGCATTCAGTCAGTAATTATCATTTGTAATCTGAGGGATGGACAGTGGTACCTCTGCAGACAATTACCCAGATGTTGCTGGGATTATTTGTTTGGCTGCTGGATTCCACCATCTGCCCCAGGAGTTGGTGAAAGTTGCTGTGAATAACCTCCAGATGCTCAGCCTTCAAATCCAGTGAAATGTCTTGTGCTGTGCTTTGTGTTATGTTCTGATGCACTAATTAAGTGATCAGAAGGTTCTCTGGGGAGTGCAGGAGGGAGGTGAATGTGAACTTCTGAGTAAATGCTCATCCCTGAAAGATAACATATGTTCCTAATAAAACCCTAAACCCTTCATTGTGCCCGAAAGCAGCATGAATGGGGATTTTAGGATCCAGACAGAATGAATTCATTATCTGCTTTATAAATACTGGGTCACCTTTGAGGTCCCAGCTCAAATAATTCTAAATGTTTTCTGTCCTAATCATGTCCTAACCTTTCCTGACTTGTGAAACACTGATTTGTAAATAAGTTTTTTTTCCTTCTGTAAATACAGGAATTTTGCAGCATATTGTCAGAATAACTGAGGAAGCAAAAATGGCCTTAGGAATCTGTATTTTTAATATCTTTCTGAAATTGGGTCAGGTAATTTTGTTGTGAAAATGCTTTTTTTTTTTGTTCAGTTGCAAATATCTGTAACTGGGACACTTAGGGAAAAAAAAATCAGATTTTTTTCCCAAGCATCATTTGCAAGTTAAAGGCTAAAACAAAGGAATTGAATCAAAGGAGGGTTTGCTTCGACTCCTTTGACAGCCTGTGCAAACATTGGTGTGTTCTAGTCTGGGTTATGAGACTTTGCCTGAATTTCTGAGCTTTTCCCCTGGCCCAGGCAGCTTCTCCCATGGAAGGGCTCTGGCAGTTCCAGTGCTCTGTGGGTGTTTCTCCTGCTGTGGCTGCTGTCCAGGGAACAGTAGTAGGGAGGAACAAAACAACTTTGGCTGCTTTTCTGTTTGCTTTCAGTGATGAAACCATTTTCTCACCAGAAAATTCATCTGGGAGTGAGATGTTCTGGGGATGCTGGAGAGTTTTGTGATGTCTGGGTCCAGCTCCAGAGCAGAGCTTCAAAATCTGCTGCCTCCACCCTGCAGCTTGAGTGATCTTTGTCTCCCCTGCAATTAATGCAGTACAGTTAATTGGAAGGGTTTGGGTGGTGAAACCAACCCACTCAAGGGTTTAACACTCCAAGTCCATGGAAATATCTTTGTGTGCCACAGCTCCTGTTTCCAGGTCCTTGCAGGTTATGCCCAAATGGAATTTACTCTCAGATAAATAATAAACCCCTGTGTGACTTAGCAGACACAGAAAATTTGGTTTAATCTCATTGATCAAACATATTTCAACTCTAAAGTTAGAGCAGCTCCACTGGGAGAGCTGACCATGGAGTTAAAAGGAAATAAGGACACATTTATTGGGGTGGAGGTGACAAGGGCAGTCTTAGGGAAGGGACCTGATTTTGTAACCCTTGGTGCTGCTGGAAAATGTGGAGAAAAGGGAAAGGTTTTTCCTGAGCCTGGGTTTGATTGTGGCAGAAAGCTTCCTCTCTGCAGAAGGTAATTATGGATGTTAACACCCTGCTGACAGAGATCTGGCTTCTGCTTTAAAAAAGGAAACAACTTCTGCCTCATCCTGTGGGGTGTGGGTAAAACATGAGTTGGGAGGGGAGACATGAGCTGTGTGTGCTGGGACTTGGTTGTTCAGGCTGTTGGATAAATCAGAGGAGGAGACCAAGTCTGTGGCAAATTTATTTGTTTAAGGAGTTGCTTCCCCAGCTGTTGTGCTGTTTCATTTCCATCCCTTCTCCCTGTGCTGTGGGAATAAGTGACTTGGATCCCCAGGTTGCTGACATGTTAAATTGCATTAGCACGTGTCAGGTAATTTCTTTTCCATCACGTGTCAGGTGTGCAAGTTGAACATTTGGCAGGTGCTTTTTAGGCATTCCTTTCAGCACTGTTAATCCACAAACATATTTTCTGTCTTGTTTAGAATTCTGGATTTAGACCTGGTGGTTAGAGATGAAGATGGCAACATTTTGGACCCAGAGCAGACCAGCACCATCAGCCTTTTCAGAGCACATGAAATCGCTTCCAAGCAAGTGGAGGAGAGGCTGCAGGAGGAAAAAGTGAGAGACTGTGGCTTTTCCCTGGGAAACACAAGGCTGTAAACTAATTGGATGACTGTTATTTTTAGCATTGGTAATGAGGGATTTGATGTGTTTATGAAGAATTATCAGGCTTAAAAATTTTGTAAGAAGTTTTGTCTTAGGCTGGGGTTTTTTTTCATCCTTTAAAGGCTTTAGTAGAATTTATGGTTCAGACCTGTATGAACAAATCAACTGCATTTGTAGGTTAACATCAGATGTGCATGTGAGAGGTTTGTAAGGTAGGTTGTCATCAGAGTTTCTATTTGAGAATCACAAAGACTAAAATCCTCATTCTTGTTTGGTTTCTTTATGCCAATCCTAAAAACTTTTTGTTGAAATAAAAGGGGCAAATTTAAAGCCCTTCTCAGTCTTGAATTGTCAGCACCTTTGCAGTTCAGAATCCTTATTTTTAAAAGGATGAACTTTTCTGTTTCTTTTTGTGTGTTGTTGGATTTTTTTCAGGTATGTTTGAGGCTCTGTTTCTTCTCCATTTGTTTCTCTCTCCTTAATAAGTGAAGACATCTTTTCTTCCTTTTTCTCTTATTTTTTATTTTAACTTTTTCCTTATGGAGCAGCACTTCCAGACAGATCCAGAAAATCTGTCTGTCATAAAACTTAACAGAAAAAAGATCACAGGAGCAGACACTCAATGGAAACCTCCTCTTCTTTCTGGAAGGTTTTAGCAAAGTTTTATAGCAGTTGGATGTCTGTTAGGCTAAGTTAAACTTTATTTTGTTCTTCAATTGCAGTCTCAGAAGCAGAATATTGATATCAACAGACAAGCCAAGTTTGCTGCCACCCCTTCATTTGCTTTATTTGTAAATTTAAAAAACGTCGTGTGTAAAATAGGAGAAGATGCTGAAGTCCTCATGTCTCTGTATGACCCCCTGGAATCCAAATTCATCAGGTCAGGGGACATTTTTATCTGTGCTCACTCAGGGGTGATACTGAGGGACTTTTGGGGCTTAGCAAAGTCAAATTTCTGTGAAAAGCAGAGGCAGGTCCCTTCACTTGGGGCACGTTTCAGGGTCTTGCTGTGCTTGTGGAAATTCAGAGGTGAGCACACCTGCAAGGGCTGTGCCCTTGCTGAGCTGCACAATTCCCACACTTGGTTGCTGAGGAGCTGCTTTCTTTATAAAAATTGTGTGCACTAAGGGAAATGCCAGCTCCCTGCTCAGTATTTGTTTCCTTAGGATAAGGAAATTGGTTTGAAAAGTCTCCTGTCAATTCTGAAGTTGATTTTAGCTGCTTAAGTTAAAGGGCATTCAGTGACAGGGTATGGAGGGATGGCTTTAAGCTGAAAGAGGGTGGATTTAGATGGGATATTAGGAGGAAATCCTTTCCTGGGAGGGTGGTGAGGCACTGGGATGAGTTTCCCAGAGGGGCTGTGGGATTGTCCCAGTCCCTGGCAGTGCCCAAGGCCAGGTTCAAGGGGCTTGGAGCAGCCTGGGGCAGTGCAAGGTGTCCCTGCCCATGGCAGGGGTGGAACGAGATGATCTCTGTGATCCCTTCCAGCCCAAAGCATTCTGTGCTTCTGTTGCTCTATGACTTAAACAGAAAGTTTTCAAAATGTTGTTATTTTCATTTTTCAGTGAGAACTACCTGGTGAGGTGGTCGAGCTGTGGCCTCCCCAAGGACATTGACAGGCTGCACAACCTGCGGGCCGTGTTCACCGTGAGTGTGCCCTGCCCAGGGCTGGGCTGGGCTGGGTGGGACCAGCCTGGGGCACCCCTGCAGGAGCAAACAGAGCTGTGGACAGCCTGGAGGGCAGGGGGGAATGGCTGCTACTGCCAGAAGGCAGGGTTAGGTGTGATGTTGGGAATTAGGGATTGTTCCCTGCGAGGGTGGGCAGGCCCTGGCACAAAGTGCCCAGAGCAGCTGGGGCTGCCCCTGGATGTGTCCAAGGCTGAGTTGGAGCACCCTGGGACAGTGGAAGGTGTCCGTGCTCACTGCTGGGGTGGGAATAAGATGATTTTGAAATCCCTTCCAACCCAAACCATCCCACGATTCTGTGCTGCTGGGGTCTTGCATGAGACATTTCTACTAAGTGGCTGCTAAATGTTCTCAACACCTTGGAAAAACCAAAGTGAATTTTTGAACTTTTGACTTACTAGAAATGGTTTGACCTCCTAAGGAATTAATTTGCACAGAGCTCCAGTAAGGTGTTGAAGTACTGTTACAAAATTTGCTTTGCTTTGAGAGCACTTTTTGTTAAAGGCTTGCACAGCAAAGGCAAATTCTGAGCAGCAAAGCCTGTGCCTGCTGAAATGGAACTTGAAATTCAGCCATTAGAAAGCAGCCTGATGTCACTCCTGTTTGTAGGACCTGGGCAGCAAGGACCTGAAGAGGGAGAAGATCAGTTTTGTGTGTCAGATCGTGCGTGTGGGCAGGATGGAGCTGCGGGACAACAACACCAGGAAGCTCACGTCGGGGCTGCGCAGGCCCTTCGGGGTGGCAGGTACCTCTGGGCTCATCTCTCCATCTCCTCCTCAGTCCTTCCCTGGAAACTGGGTGGTGGAGCTGCTGTGGAGTTGTATAAACCCAGAGTTGTTCCAAATCCCATCAGACTGGTTGCTGTATCCTGTACCCACCAGGGTTTGTGTAGCTGAGATTCCAAAGCTCATTTTCACCCTGTTATTCCTTAGACAACTCTGAAATTCCACAGTTGATAATTCCACCCCTCTTCTGAGTCACTGTGGCTTCAGTTCCCCAGGGGTTTCCCTCTTCCCACGTTGCTGGGTTCATTCAGTGCCCTTGGTTTGTCTTTGCAGTGATGGATGTTACTGACATCATTAACGGGAAGGTTGATGATGAGGACAAGCAGCACTTCATCCCCTTCCAGCCGTAAGTAGGGAGCAGGTGCAAGAGCAGGCAGGAAAAAAACAAGATTTAAACTTTGATTTTTTAAAAAAAGCTAATATTTTAAGCTAATTTATTTCCATGGGATATTTTATCTTCAGTAATATTGTTAATATATCTTCCCTGCTAATTTGCCTTTAGCTGCAGCAGTGATAGCCCCAGAAACTTGAGGGTTTTTGGAGTTTAAAACATCCATTCCCAGTTTTGAGGCCTTGTTTTCTTTTTGTTTCAAGATGTCAGGGGGAGAATGTGTAAGAGGTGAAGTGCTTAAAGTAAGTTCACTGCTGGTTTAGCTCTGCCTGAGATCAATAGAGATCATGTTCCATCCATAAATCCCAAGTTTTCACTTCCATGAAGTGAGGAAAGGTAGAAGGCATAAGGCAAATAAATTTACATGAAGTAAATAAATAAAAAATGAATAAATAATAATTTTACATGGATGCTTAGTTCTTCCATTGTGGAATATGCTGGACTGCCATCTGTTTCAAAAGGCAAAACATAGTTATGGGAGCTAAGTTCCTTGATTAATGCACTAATAGATATTCAGATGGGCTTTTAATAATATTTTTTAAAAAAGCTTGACATAATGAAATCTTAAATTAACTTTGCTTTGAGAAATAGGCATAATTCAGGAAGCCCTTGTGGTTTGAAGGCGTAGGGCTGGTGAGAGGACTGCAAAGTGTGCAGGTCCTGACAGGTTAGTGACAAGATCAAAGTACAATTCCATTTTTTTCAAGGAAAATGGGGTTTGGGGAAGAGAAAGATATGTTTATTGTGTGGTAAACAACAGCAAAGTTATTTTTTAGCCAATGTGGAAGTATGCAATGAAAATGAACCTTTCAGAGGGGCTGCTAATGGAACATCCAGTTTTCTGCTCCATTAGCACCGATTCATTTTTCCTGTTCCATATACACAGAGCTTCAAAAAGATGCACAATGTGATTTTTCTTTTCCCCTGTAATAAATGAGAACATTCTCCTGAAAAAGTCTATCCCAAAGGACATGAATAAGGTGGAAACCAATGCAGGGTGAACGCTGGTGTTGTTATTTCCAACATAGATTTGGGCTGTGTATATGAGGCACATTTTTCTCCTCATCCCATGCTGTGTTTCTGTTGTACCACATGAATTCTGTTTTCATATCTTTGTTTGTATTCATTCACTGGCCACCAGCACAATGGCTGTCAAAAGCACTTGGCAAGATTTACTTCAGTGCCACCTAATGCTGCTGTTTATTTATCGTCCCCATCTTCTCATTTGTTCACTGAGTTGGGTTGTCTGCTCTTCTCCTCCTTTTCCCTGTGAGATTGATGGGAGCTTTTCCTTCAGGCACTCCACCTGTGCAATGACAGAGGTGACCCTGGAGGTGACCCAGCAGGGCCAGTCTGCTATGAATATATCTATATTTCAATATTTATAGAAAAGGGAACTGCCTGTGTGGGTTTTCATGAATAACTGGGGACTCCCACGTGGGAACCCAAACCATCCCACCTGAGGACTGTCCCTGTCCCTGAGGGAGCAGAGCCCTCACAGGTGTGCTGGACTCTCTGTGGTAGATCAGCGTTCTTCTGATTAATGATCTCCCTCTGTCTTTCTTGTTACCTTTCCTGTCCTCTGTCCTGCGTTGACTAATAAATACTCTTTGTCACAACTATGATACGATCTTTTGTGTTCCCTTGTCACTGTGACTTCTGGTTTTCTGTGCCCCTTTGTCTCCTGGTGTTGGTCGTCATGTGCATCCTCCAGGCTAGCGTTGGATGACGCCATTCGACACAAGCAGCTGAACATATCATCCCGTTTTTCACCCAGGGTGGCAGGGGAGAATGATTTCCTGCAGACTGTTATAAACAAAGTGATTGCTGCTAAAGAAGTCAACCACAAGGGTCAGGGTAGGTACTGCTCTTTCTGTGCGCCTTGATTTGCTTCCTGTCGTGATGGTTTTGATTTTGGGATCAAAAATCGTCTGTATGGGTTTGTTCCTCCTTTCCCCACCCCTCAGGGCTCAGCCTGCTCTTCTCCCTTCCCCATATTTCTTCCCCTGCCCAGTGTGGACTCTGCATGTTGTAGAATTGTCCAGCTCTTGGATGTGTTCATATTTCTGCTGGTGAGGAACCAAGATGATCAAGGGTCTGAACATCTCTGAGGGAGCTGGGCCTGGTTGCTCTGGGGAGAGGAGACTGAGAGGGAATCTCAATATTCCATATCAGTACATCCAGAGGGTGTCAGGGGATGGGGCTAGACTCTTTTCAGTGGTTCCCCATGACAGGATGAGGAGCAGTGGCCATAAACTAAAACACAAGTTCTGCCTCACCGTGAGGAAGAACTCCTTCCCACGGAGGGTGGCAGAGCTCTGGAGCAGCTGCCCAGGGAGGATGTGGAGTTTCCCTTTGTGCAGACATTCCCAACCCACCTGAACACGTTCCTGTGTCACCTGCTCCCCTTGGCAGGACAGGATGATCTCCAGAGGTCCCTTCTGACCCCACCTGTCCCATGGTCACATCCTGTGCTGGAGGTGATGACTCAAGGACTCGCCTCTTGTGCCCTTGAGCTGTGGATTTTTACCTCTCCATGCTGAAGGAAGGGATATTCCCTCCCTTCCCTTCCTTCCCCATGTTTTTGCTCTCTGCAGCTGCCCTTGGAACATTTTGCTCCTTCCCCAGGAGACCTGAGCTCACAGAAGGTGAGGAGGGAGCCAGAGCAGGGCAACCCCTCTGAAACCTTCCCTGGTAGCTTCTCCAGGCCACTGCTCTGGGTTGATTTATTTTTGTGTGTGATCCCATGATCATGATGTGGCTGTGCCCAGTTATTCCAATGCTGGCTTCAGTGTCTTCTGGGAATTCTGGATTAAGGCAGAGTTATGCTGATTCATACAGGGTTTCCACCAAACACTCTGTGAATATCTGTATCACTCCATATCTGGCCAAACCCCAGGAAAACTGCACACTTTCCCCTGATTTTTGCACTAATTAATAGCAAACAAAATTTTACATAAACATTATTTTTAAATTCTCCTTTAGCTAATGAGGAAAAGTTTTATCTGTTTCCCCTCCTTGTTTTCACCTGTGGCCGGTGTGTATCCCACAGGAGGAAACATTTCAGTGTCTTTGATTCATTTCCCTAAAAAAGAATGGCCAAACAAACAGAAAAAGGATCAGGAGTTGTTCCTCAGCCAGTCAGTGCAGGTACAGTTGCAGCTCAGTGAAGGAGCAGCTGTCAGAACCATCCCTGGCAGCAAATCAGCCCAGAAACTCTTACAGAGATGCCATGGAAAAGACAGGCTGCCAAGTGTACACAAAATGAATGTACAGTTAATTCTCTAACAGGGTAACCCACAATTTATTTCGTGGATGAATATTTTTGGGGTGTTTTTCATAGATTTTAATTTTAGGATTTTCTTCTGCAAATTGCTGCTGTGATTATTTTGTGCTTAAACTTGATTGCCAGCCACTTCACCAAGTGGAGGCTTCTTTGGGTTGAGTTTCTTTTTTATTTTTATGGGTTTTTTTCCACTTTGGCATCTTTCTTTTTCCTGTAACAAATGTGCCTGATGTTAGTTGGCAAGCAGCAGCTTTTTAGTGGCTTCTTCTGCTGCTGAGTAGAAAAATATCAGCTGTGTGAAGCTGATGCTGTAGATTTGTGTGCTCAGAGCACTAAAAACAGCTTTATGGGGTGGTGATCAATCAGTTTGGGGCGTGGATCTGCTGCTGTTGCTTGCTTGGAATCCTTGGGTCTCTCCATGCAAATCATCCTTGCTCCTTCTCTTTTTCCCCCATGGAAGATAAACATCTCATTACAAAGAACATGGAACAATCAGAAATAATTCTGCATGCTGTACTCATATTTTTGTGTGAAGTGATGAGATCTGTTCAATGTTTGAAAATATTTTGTATTTTTTTAGTAAAGGAACATCAGTTATCTTAATGTACCTAACTATTTGAACATTTTTACATTTTTCAAGTTCTGGAAAGAAATCTTCAGTAAGTAGGAATAAATCCCAGCAGTTTCATAACTGTGTTTTTTTACACAACAGGTCTGTGGGTGACTTTGAAACTTCTTCCAGGAGATATCCATCAGATTAGGAAAGAGTTTCCACACTTAGTGGACAGGTCAACAGCAGTGGCTCGGAAAATGGGCTTTCCTGAGATTATCATGCCTGGTAAGGCTCTTAATTAATGCTGCTTTGTTATATTTTAACCTGCTTTAAATGGCTGTATGTATGGGTGGTTTTGGAGGAAAAAGTAATTAAAGATGAATTTAAGATATGGTGTGCATTAAAAAAAAACATCAAAAGTTAAAAATAATTAAAAATAAATGTGAAATACTTTGGTAATACCAGCATCAATAAATAAAGCTCCCACCCCCATCAAGAAGACAGGAAATCCCAGTGAGAGTGGGAAATTCTTCTTTTTTTTCCCAGTTAAAAAGAATGTACACAAAGTACACACTTTGTATTATCCCCATAGCAAGGGCATATGTAAAACTTCTCTCCTGTGCTGAATCCAAAGCAGATTTTTGAGGCACAGGCTTGATTTAGAGATAGCAGCTCTCTTAGGGTTTGTACCAGATCTGGATAATGCATTTGAAAGAGACCCACATCATTTTTTAAAAATACATGTATTCTGTGCATGTTCAGTTCAGGTGTTTACAAAAAAAACCACAAAAACAAATCAAAAGCCATGAAAACCAACCCAAAAACGTGGTGCTTCTCCAAATTAAAACTGCCATGAGCAAGAGCAGAACCTGCAGTGTCCTTTGCAGATTGGTGGGCTCTGGGGATCCATGAGATGTTTCCAGAGCCCACCCCAGCTCCAGGTCTCCCTGTGGCTGCTGGCAGATATCTGTCAGATGTTTCACAGCCTCCTCTACAAGTGGGAGTGCCTCAGCACCTTGTTTGCATCCTGTGCTGGCTCATAAAATTATTGGAAATCCCCAGCTCATTGTCAAAATTTCATTTGAATTGGGGTGGAGCTGAGGAGCATTTTTAGCCATAAATCTAACTACAACCCCCAGGCCAGCAAAACCATCAAACCTCTTCCTGCTGTAACAAATTAGAGACCTCTTGTAGGCTGTTAAAATATTTTCAATTGCAAAATACCTTTGTATGGGATAAATGTGTTGAAACTTCTCCTTTCAAGTGAATACTGAAAGAAGTCGTGTAAAAATAAAATAAATGGAAATGTGGTGTTTGAAACGTTCTGCCATTGTTTCTGTGTGTCCTTGGTTGTCCAAATGCTTGGGTTTACTGTGAGAATTGTGGGTTATTTTGTGCTTTGCTTTCCCTTGTAGGAGATGTTAGAAATGACATCTATGTCACCTTGGTGCAGGGAGATTTTGACAAAGGCAGTAAAACCACAGCAAAGAATGTGGAAGTCACAGTGTCTGTTTATGATGAAGATGGCAAGAGATTAGAGGTATTAAAGTATTTAATGTCTGGGGGCTTTTTGGTTTTGATACATATCATGTTAAGCCTTTTCAACAGCTGTATTTGTCAGCTTAAGGTCCCAGGTTTTATTTTCAACCAAACTTTTGTCATCATTAAATGCATCTTGCCTTATCCATGCATGCATTTTTGTACCAATTTCATGAGGAGCATTCTCTCCTATTCTGACCTACTTCACTGATTTATTTTTTGTTTATTTGACTGAAAAAGTGGCGTTTAAGTGACATAAACGCTTCCCTTTCTCTTTGTTTTTGCAGAGTGTTATTTTTCCTGGTGCTGGTGATGAAGCCATCTCAGAGTACAAGTCAGTGATCTATTACCAAGTAAAGCAGCCTCGCTGGTTTGAGACTGTAAAGGTATTTAAACTGTTAAAATAACTTCTCTGGGTGTTAATGTGCCATTAATACAGCTTCCAGTGGGAAACAAAAGTGGGGAAATGCAGTGCCTGTGTTCAGCAGGGCAAGGAATAGCTCAGCTAAGAAAGCTTTGACTTTTATTGCATATTGGATTTTATTTCAGCCATTGCTCAGGATGACTGGTGTGGGGAAGCTCCAGCACCTCTGCAGGAATGGTTTGCTCTCTTTCCATGGAGCTGACATAGAGGAGAGCAGGATATTAAGGCTAAAACACATTTGCCATGGTGTTGGACTCATCACTGTTTGGGGAGCTGGTTGTGCTTTAAGCCTGCTCATTTTGCTGCAGTAATAACCTTTCCACTGCCACTTTGGGAGATTGCAAACCTGGAATCCTTTCAGTCTGTCTGTGAGCAGGGCCTGTGTGCTCACAGGGGCCTTGCAGCTGCTCCCCACACCAGGATTTTCACTCCAAAGGTGCCTCATTGTGTCTGTAGACAGAAAAGGGCTGTTAGAATGGCAGAGGATGGATGTGCCCCTGGGATTGTCACTCACTGATCACTTGGAAGGTGTCTGGATGGGGTTGGGGAGGCTGAAGGTGCTGCCCTGACCATTTCCTTCTCCTCCCCTTGTCTTGGACTCATCACTGTTTGGGTTGTGCTTTAAGCCTGCTCATTTTGCTGTGTAATAACCTCTCCACTGCCACGTTTGGAGGTTGATAGTGGCTTTCTGGAATCCATTCAGTCTCTGCAGCAGTGGGAGCAGGGGCTGTGTGCTCACAAGGGCCTTAGAGCTGCTCTGGAATTCTCACTCCAAAGGTGCCTTGTCATGCCTTAGACGAAAGGAACTGCTGAGGGTGGATGTGCTGCTGGGATTGTCACTCACTGATCACTTGGGAGATGTCTGGATGGGGTTGGGGAGGCTGAAGGTGCTGCCCTGACCATTTCCTTGTCCTCTCCTGGTGCCAGGTTGCCATCCCCATCGAGGACGTGAACCGCAGCCATCTGAGGTTCACCTTCCGCCACAGATCCTCCCAGGACTGTGAGTAACTCACCTCTCCTCCATGCCTCAGGTTCAGCTTTTGTATTTTCCACGTTCTGTGCTGCTTTAGTGTGTGGGGCTGGGCTCACATCAGGGATGCTGAGCTCTGTGCACAGAGCAGGGACACAAAACAATTCCTGCTCCAGCTGGGCACCAAGGACAAATGATCCAAATCTCAGCCCCAGAGCACAAACACCGTGGGCTGCAGAGAGAAAAACAAGCAGGGTGGGACTGCAGGGGCTAAAGCTGGAATGGGACAATGAACTGCAAGGTGCAAATGGAGCAGAACTGATCCCAGGGACAGAGCCCGTGCCCCTCATGCATTTTGGGGCCATTTTGGTTCATCTTGGGTGCATTTTGGGGCCATTTTGGTTCATCTTGGGTGCAGCCCTGGCTGGGCTCTGGTGCTGCCCAAGGTGCATCCATGGAGGAGATCCTGTGAATAAATCCCTGCTTTATTCTGTAGCTCTGTCTGGTCTCTGTTCTAGAGCAGCTTTGGCAATGCATCATCCCTGGGAATTCCTGGAGCAGGGATGCCATTCCCACATTCCCAATCCACAACTGATTATTGCCATTCCTTTTAGTGCAGGATTAAATTTGTGACACTTTGTCATATCTCATCTCCTTTTCCCATTACATCTTCCTCATTCTCACCTATCCTGATTGAGTTTTTCCTTCCCTGTCCAGTTTTTTCTCCAAAGGGAGCAAATGGAATTTTTTACTAGGCTACTAATGGAGTAAAGCTTTTCATTAATAACTCAGAGGGTTGTGGTGTTTTGTATCTTAGAGGTAGGGAGTAGTAAAGGTCTTCAACAAATGGGAATGTGAAAGTCTACAGTTGGTTTAGCATCAGGAATTGAAGACTTTGGGATTAAGAAAATTAATGAAATAATCTAGACCATGATACTTTTTAAGGAAAACAATGTTCCAAAATTCAGTGTCATTATTATCAGAATTTTGATTGTGTGCTACAAATTATTAAAGTCAGAATTGTTTTTAGAATGACTTAAATATTTAGATTGGCCACAGCCTAAATATTTAAAAGAGATCACTCCTAAATATTAACAAGAGCCCCTTTCAGGGCTTTCTCCCAGGCTCCTTGGGCTGCCTCAAGGTGATGACACTTTCCTTCTGGCTTTAGTTCTCTGCTTCCTTTGTGATCTCTCCTTCATCCCTTGCTTTGTTGTTTTAAACTTTTGCCAACAGATTTGACCAAGAAGAAGCTGGATTTTTTTAGTTCCTGTTGGCTGCAGAATGGGTCAGCTTTCAAAATACTGAGGCACTTCATCTGCATTTATGGATCCAGTTTTTGTTTTGCTTCTGATGTTCCCCCTGCAAATGTCTGTCCTCAGGGCTCTGTGCTCTGATGAGATCCTCAGTGCTGGTGTTTAATCTTTATTCCAGCTCCCAAACGCTGCCATTCTTCTAAAAACCTGGCCTTTCTCAGTGCATCACATTTCTGTTTTGTTTTTAAAATTTGCCTTTATAAAGCTTTCCAAAAAGAACAGACAGAATATGGAAATAAGAAGCATCTGGTTATTGTTGATGTATTCATTTGGCTTTTTATTTTTTTTTTGGTTCTGTCTTGCTTTTAGAAGACTTCTCCAGTTTTTTATATACTTAATTTACATGAGAATTTTTGCTGTGGCCCCTTACTGACAAGTTGCCCATGTTTGTGAGATTTAGGTGTCCTGACTGTAGCAATAATTATGTAATGATTTTTTTCCTTTTTTTCTTTTTTTTTTTGCGTAACAGCTAAAGACAAATCTGAGAAAATATTTGCTCTGGCATTTGTGAAGCTCATGAGATATGATGGGACAACTCTGAGGGATGGAGAGCACGACCTTATAGTTTACAAGGTAGAATTTTGACTTCCCAGCAGGGAAGCTCCACTGACTGACTTCTGGGGAATTCTGTTCCAAGATTACACTGGAACATGTGTTTTGAACTCTGCTGTTAAATCAAACTGAGCAGCAAATCCTGAGCAGTTGGTTTATATGGGAGATTGAGTGTTAAACCTTTAATATGTTGTAATTTCAGCAGGATTTGTTGAGTTTTTTGTGGGTTGGGAGAAATGAATTCCGTAGCCTTTTAATTAAGCTCTTAAGCCATTTTGGCTTTAATGTAGCCAGATTAGTGCTAAATTAGTGTTGTTAAAGATGCATTTGATAGCTCCAAACCTAAGAAAATCCAGTATAAAGGTTAAAATTTTCTTATTGCCGAGATTTTGACAGGATATTTTCTCCTGCTGTGTTTCAAACATCCCTGTAGGCAGAGGCCAAGAAGCTGGAGGATGCCTCCACCTATCTGAGTCTGCCATCCACAAAGATTGAGCTGGAGGAGAAGGGACACTCAGCCACAGGCAAGAGCATGCAGAACCTTGGGAGCTGCACCATCAGCAAGGACTCCTTCCAGATTTCCACCCTGGTCTGCTCAACAAAGCTTACCCAGAATGGTGAGTGCCCAGAGCTGCTGCTCCTCACAGGGGTTGTGTGCTGGCTCTGCTGCCTTCTCCATCCCCATTGCACGTGGCTGTTTGCTGGGCTGGATTGTGTGGGTGAGTGTGTGAACCATCCAAGCTTTGCTCTGTTTGCTCCAGAGCAGTTGATGTCTCTGAAAAAACCAGAAGAATCCAAGTGAAGTGGAACCAGGGGTGTTGTTTCCCATGTGGTTGAGGCTCTTGCCCTGAAGTGCACTGGAACAGGCTCTGTGGCATTTCACTGTTCTCTGAAGAACAGCACTGAGGGAGGGATGAGTTTGCTCTCAAGAGCAGGTAACATCAGGGCTGTGCTCCCAGACATGCTGGTTTGTTATTCCAAGGTGCAAAATCCATATCTCAGGGCTGGGGACAGCTCTGATGTTCTCTCCTGTGTGCAGAAAGGACGTCAGGGGAGGATGGAGGTCACCCTCATGTCCCCACACCTTCCAGGAGTGGCCTTGGCTCCGTGTGTCCCTTTCCAACCTTGCATTCCCTCATTTGCCAGCTGGCTGAGTGCATCCCCAGGCTGTGGGAGCTGGTGGCAGCCACCAAAGCCAACCTTTGCCATTTGCAGCCCGTGCCCTGTGTGTGACTCCGTGCTGGTTGCCATGGAGCCATCCCTTGTTCTCTGGGCTGCTCCAGCAGTGAGGGAGGGTCATTCCATGGGGACTGAGTCATGGCAGGGAGCTGCTGTGCCTCAGGAAGGGCTGTGGGAGCTGCCTGGGGACGCTGCCACATGCAGAGTCCCCTCTGCCCAGGGGGATGTCCCTGCTCGGTGTCTCCAGCCCTGCCTTGGCTGTGCTGCTTTCCAGTGGCTCTCCCAGCTCATCCCGGCTGTTTCACATGCACAGCACGTCACATCCACTGCAGCCTGGCAGCCTTGGAGCCTGGCAGGGTGTTCAGCTAAAAAACTGGGATGTGCTGGGAGGATTTCCCAGCTGAGATGGGCTCCCAGGATGTGAGGAAATGAGCTGCGGTGCAAAGGAGCAAAACAGGCCAAAACTGAGCTCACAGATGTTGCAAAAATGGGGGAAAAAGTCAAGGAGGAGGACACAACTTGGAGGGGAAGAAATGAGGAACATGGCATGGATACTTAAAAAAGAATAAAAATCAGCAGCAGCAGCATGGTGGGGATGGGGCTTGCAGAGCAGGATCCAACATCTGGAATTAAACTGGGGCTGGGGTTTGCACGGAAGGATCGAACATCTGGAATTAAACTGGGGCTGGGGCTTGCAGAGCAGGATCCAACATCTGGAGTTAAACTGCGGCTGGGCCTTGCAGAGCAAGATCCAACATCTGGAATTAAACTGAGACTGAGGCTTGCAGAGCAGGATCCAACATCTGGAATTAAACTGGGGCTGGGGCTTGCAGAGCAGGATCCAACATCTGGAATTAAACTGGGGCTGGGGCTTGCAGAGCAGGATCCAACATCTGGAATTAAACTGGGGCTGGGGCTTGCAGAGCAGGATCCAACATCTGGAATTAAACTGGGGCTGGGGCTTGCAGAGCAGGATCCAACATCTGGAATTAAACTGGGGCTGGGGCTTGCAGAGCAGGATCCAACATCTGGAATTAAAGTGGGGCTGGGGTTTGCACAGCAGATCCAACATCTGGAATTAAACTGCTTTTTGTTGGAAAATCGCTGCTGTTTTTCCCTTCAGCCCTTCCCCAGTGCTCGTTAGTAGTTACAAGTATTTCCCAGTGATCAATATATTGATGTGGCTTTCACAGAACTGCTATTAAAATGAAGCCTGAGCATTGTTTGCTGCTTGATTTACATATTGTTTGCTTTGAAGGCCTGATCTTTATTTAATGCTGCTGTTAATTATGTTGTCTGGGAAACTTTTCCTCAGAGTTGCCAAAGTCTTTTCTCTCTCTTCAAAGTACTGTGACATTATTAAGCAAGATCACCATGTCTCATTGAGCAGGAAAGAAACAAAACAAAAAAATCATCATTAAATTCCTCCCTCAAGTATCAGTTTTCATCTAGAAGTTGGCAGTCATTTTCAGATGGCGATTTCTGAAGCTGATTTTAAGATGGTTGGTTAATATTCTTCCTTTAACTTTCTTAAAAACAAGTAAATAAAAATTCAGTGTTATCCTCACTCACAAAAATGTTGGGCCAAAGGAGATGTTTCTCGTTTTGGTTACCTGTAATAGTTCTTTCTTTACCCTCCATAACTGTCTTAGAACTGGCTTTAAAACTTATTTTTAGTAATTCTGAAAGTATGTGAATCAGTCATCTGGCTTTTTTTGTTTTCTTTGATGGTGCAGAGACTTTTTTGTGTCTGAGCTCTGTGAACACTGCCTTGCCTTCAGTTCTCTATGAACTGTGAGTTTTTAATGTTGCTTTTCCATCAGTAATCGATGTCCTTAGCATGGAAAAGTCTTCAAAATAGCAAACTTGGTCACTGCTGAGACTTGGAGAGAGAGTGATGGTGTGAGGTGTCTACTTCAACAATTTTTAGTGGTTTGAGCAGAATTTATTAAAGCAGGACATTCCCTGGCCTTTTCCTGGATTTTGCACTTAATTTTGAGGAAGAGTGATGACATAAGACCAAGAGGAGGAGCAGAAACCCTCAGTGCCTGTGGAAGTGAATGCTCCTGGAGCCTCTTCCCAGACTTCCAGGGTGTCCTTTTGTTATCAGGGTGATGGGAACAGAACTGGAATTGCATTAATGGCTTGCTGGGAAAATATTATCAGTTATCAACAGGCAGAGCTGGTTGTGCTGTCCCTGTGGATTTGCTGTTGGAAGCATCCAGGGCACCTCAAAAGCTTATTCCAAGAATTTCTATTCTCACTTCTGCCTGAAGGACTCAAATCTCTGGATAAGGGTGGCTGTTCCTTCACTGGAATCAGGGCTTGGAGGAACCAGGGAGACCAGAATTCTGGAGAGCACTTGGGAGGAACTTGACTTAGCACAGTTGATAATTAAAAAAATCCAAATACACACATAGGACAAAGTGAAGTGGCATAAAATGTGAAGATGTAAGCACAGAATAAAAAAAAAATCACACAGACTGGGAAATGAAATGTTAAAGTTAAGAAGGCAGAGGATTTCAAAGAACAGATGGGAATTTACTTAGAGGGGAAATATTCTCTAACTGAATTCAGTAGCTGGGCTTTGAGAAAAGTTTGGGTAGGGGAAGGTTTTGCATAGATCCAAGTTAAGGAAAGCAGGAACTTGGGGTGGTTCCTTCCACTTGTTACATACCCTGGAAAAGAACAATCTTCATCTGCACTCCCTAGAATAATAAATCACATTATTAAAGCCATGTTGCTGCTGGGGACTTTGCAGAATATGTGTTTGTTTAAACCTTTTGCAGTGGGAAATCACAGAATCCCAGCTGCTTTGGGTGGAAGTGACCTTAATGATCATCCAGTGCCACCCCTGCCATGGCAGGGACACCTCCCACTGATGCACAGTGCCCAGCCTGGCCTTGGGCACTCCAGGGATGCAGGGGCAGCCACAGCTGCCCTGGGCACTCTCATTCTCTCTCTCTCCTGATGTTTTCTAACCTCAAATTTCAATTGACCTAGGCTTACTCCATCATTCCTGTTTCCTGTAGGCCGAAATCCTCTTTTACATCCTTTTTCTGCTTTATTTTCCACACAGCCCTGTGCAAAGAATGGGATTAGTGTCTGGCTGCTGCTTTGCTGGGGTTAATTAATGCTTGCATTACCAGCCAGTGCCCATTTTTCCATAGCCTGTGAGTTATTTTTCCCTTTCAGCTGGCCTGCACTGACATTTTGTGCTCACAAATGTATATTCATTTAGCATTTGCTCTGCCATCACGCTGCAGTCCACGTGGGTTTGTTTTCTTGGGGCAATCCATGATGCTGTTCAGAGCTCGTCTGTGGGCTGGCTTTTGTTCACATCATTTCTTCTGTCAGCCTGATGCCTTGTTAGAAGTCAGACTGCAGCCAAATTCAGGGGTGGAAAGCTGATATAAATATATCCATGAAACAGTTTGGATAACTCATGGAGGCATCTTTGCTTTGCTTCCAGAAGCAATTTTTTTTTGTTAATACTGAGTTTCTAAGACTTTGGGTTCAGGCTATAGACTTCTTGTAGGATGTATTAAAAGGAATGGAGGACTTGGATTCAAGTCTTTTGAAGCTTTATTGTAGTAAAACTCTCTTGATTTCTCCTCACAAAGAGATGATGAGAAGGCTTGGTTTGAGTGCTGCTCAGAGGGGACTCTTTCCAAGGAGTACTGTAGTGCTTTCCACTAGAAGTAATTCCATTTATTACTTAAAATGAAAGGTTTTTGAGAAAAGCATAGCAGCTGCTTTCAGTCTCTGCAGATAATTTCCACAATAAACTCTGCAGATTCATGCCTTGCTAAATGTTGTGTTGGTTGCTTTGAAAGCCTGAATAGCAAAGAGGTGAGGGGGTATTTGTTGGGAGGAAATGCCTGTTTTGAGTGATTTGGGCAGAATTCATACAGTATGAATTATATGGGGAGGTGGGCCAGGGCCTAAACTGAAGGTAGTGAGTCTTTAAATTAGCCATAAAATCACTGAAGGTAGTGAGTCTTTAAATTAGCCATGAAATCATTGAAGTTGGAGAAGACCTTTGAGATCATTGTGCTCAGTTGTTGAAGGCTTCTCCTGAGCAGGAGTTGCTGGGAGTTCTGTTTTGTGCTGAAAACTGACTTTTCATGGGGAAAAACCTTCCCTTGAGGCTGCTTTGGTAAAGGAGGGAGGAGTGCTGGGGTTTGGGCTCTGTGGGCAGTGCTGGGGTTTGGGCTCTGTGGGTTCCAGGGCTGGGGTTTGGGCTCTGTGGGCTCCAGGGCTGGGATCTGGGGTCTGTAGGTTCCAGGGCTGAGATTTGGGCTCTGTGGGCAGTGCTGGGGTTTGGGGTCTGTGGGTTCCAGGGCTGGGGTTTGGGGCCTGTGGGTTCCAGGGCTGGGATTTGGGCTCTGTGGGTTCCAGGGCTGGGGTTTGGGCTCTGTGGGCTCCAGGGCTGGGGTTTGAGGTCTGTGGGTTCCAGGGGTGGGATTTGGGCTCTGTGGGTTCCAGGGCTGGGGTTTGGGGTCTGTGGGTTCCAGGGCTGGGATTTGGGGCCTGTGGGTTCCAGTGCTGGGTTTGGGCTCTGTGGGCCGTGCTGGGCTCTGTGGGCAGTTCTGGGGTCTGTGGGCAGTGCTGGGTTTGGGGTCCATAGGCAGCACTGGGTTCCAGGGCTGGGGTTGGTGTTTGCCAGGGAGCTGCTGCTCTGCATTGAACCCCACTGGGAGCTCCTCCCAGGAGTTTTTCCTAGAGGAAGCTTTGCAATGACAGATGGAGAGATCTGGCCTCCTGCATTCCCTTCTTGATCAGGGATTGCTGAAGTGACACCAGCTTCAGGCTGCAGGATTTGGGGATGGCACCATTGGCATCATCTGGGCTGTGCCCTCAGAGAGCAGCCCAGCAGCGTGGGCACTGGCAGATATTCATCAGCCAGCTTTCCCCCACTCTCAGTTAGTTTGCAGCTCTTTGTGCTTTATTTTCTGTTCAGTTTGATGCAGGGAGAGCAGGGAAGCTGGAGCCATTAATGCTGGGAGAGTCACTGCCCTGTGGATGCACTGTGTTGGTGGCTGACTAATTTCATTTTGGCATTTTTTTCTAAACACACAACTGTTGTGTAGAGCAAATGAAAAACCCAGGGACCAGGCTTCCTTGGCCTAGATTTTCCTGCTGATATTTCAAAAGCTGGCTGCTTTTCTGAAAGCCTTTCAGAGTTCTGTCAGGGCAGAGGGATTGTCCCAGCTTTCTGCAGCGTCAGAGGGTACCAGAAATACTTTGTTGGCCAGGGAAAAAGGCTGAAGTGAGGAAATAACTTTGTCCTGCATATGGTGATGGAGAGTGAGGAAAGGGAAAGAGCCTGAAGGAGATAATTGTTGGGTTTTTTTATTCCTAGTTGATCTCTTGGGACTGCTGAAGTGGAGATCCAACACGAGCCTGTTGCACCAGAACTTGAAGCAGCTGATGAAGGTTGATGGTGGTGAAGTGGTCAAGGTAAAGAGTTAATATCTGTAAAAATGCCAGATTTTGATGTGTCTTTTTTTTGGCTCCCCACACTTTCCCTCTCAACCTCACTGCACTCATTTGCTCATTAAATTGCAACCAGAAACCTCAAACTTGAGGGTGCTGATGCTCCTCTCCCGCCCTCCAGGAACATTTCAGATGTTTGAGAACTGATAAAACACACATCAAATGCACATTTCTGAAAATTAGGTTGTTTTTTCCTAGCACTTTGGTGAATTTTTACATACAGATCAATGAAGAAAAGGTGTTTTTCTTTGCAAGATTAGACCATCTTGGAAGTCTCACATGGTGATGTTAAATGTATTTTTGATCTATGGATGTGGAATGCAATCCCAGTGTGTGCTGCTGTTGTTTTCTTTTAAAAAATACTTCTGGAAACATTTAGCTGAGCCAAGTTATTTACATTTGCCAAGGCCACTGAGTGATTGCAGAGAGCTACATAAAGACAGGTTTAGCTGTGCAAAAGAGGAGGCTGGGACTTTATTGAAGGTGTTGTAATAAATCAAATCTGAAAGAGTGTCAAAAGATGTTCTTGGGGACAGGTGACCCTGGAGAGTTGTTTCCTTACTTCAGGGGATTTTTAGTTGTTTAGCAGAAGCATAATGAAGCCTCTGCTGGAAGTGACTTCAAGCACCTGGGAATGCTGATTTATTTTGTCCTCCTTGGAGGATGGGGAAGGTGGGGTCCCACAGATTGGTGTTTTAGGAAGGTTCTTCTTGCTGTGGTTTTGTCCTGGGTGATTTGAGAGCAGAATGTTGCCCGTGGCTCCTGCTGAGCTCTGCCATGGCTCTGCCACTTGCAGTTCTCCCTCCTCTCCCAACGTGACATCCCAGTGGCATGTTCCTGCTGGGTGGGGATCAGGAGTTTCCTTGGGATGCACCACAAATGGAGTAAAAGCAGCTCTGGAGTGAGTTCTGCACCTGGCACACTCTCAGAACCCAGTGTGATCCCTTCTCCTGCTCCCAGGGATCTGAGCACAGCTGGAGTCATGCAGGGGGCAGGAGTGTTTAATATTGCTTCCACCACCACTTTTATCCTTTGTTAGAGGGCCAGTGCTTACATTCTCAAACTGTTGCAGCAGTGTTCCATCTTTGTGGGGGCTGCTCCATTGCAGGGCCTGGTTTGTAACTGTTCCTTTCTCTTCCTCCACCTCTTTGCCCTTCATGATTTTAACTTTGTGGGGGCTGCTCCATTGCAGGATCTGTTCCTTTCTGTTTCTCCCCCTCTTTGCCCTTCATGATTTTAACTTCTTTGAGGGGGCTGCTCCATTGCAGGATCTGTTCCTTTCTGTTCCTCCAGCTCTCTTTGCCCTTCATGTTTTTAACTACAATGCCCAGTGCAGCCTGGATATCTTTAGAAAAAGTATTGATGTGATAAAAACCATTCCTGTTTTCTGTTAAGAATTGCCTGGTTTTAAAACTCCCAGTGAAAGGCCTGGGCCTACTGGTGTTCATTTATTTGAGTGGAGATGAGCCCAGCTCCCCATTCTGTGCCTGTTGCAGAGTGTGTGGAAGCTGTAAATGTTATCTCCCTTCCCCAGAGGCTCTGGCTCCATTTGTGCAGAGTCTGTGCAGTATGAGAATGTAAACTAATAGTGTAGGAATTATTCATGCCACCTGAGAAATGTCCTGCCCCTTCACTCAGCAGCAGCATTTCTGCTGTGCTCTTCCTGCTGGTGAACAGATTTCAGGCTTGAACTGTGCTCATGAAAGTCAGGCTGAGGTGCCTGAATGTGAAATCAAGGCTTGATCAGCCTCCCAGGCATTTGGCTTCCAGGGGACTCAGTGTGTGGGACCCAAGAGTGCAACTTCTCTTCAGACCAGGAGAGGAACTTCTCCTGTCAGGGCTCCAAACTGTGCTTTGCACTTCCCTCCCTGCCAGCTGGCAGCAGCCACAGGATCATTTAGAATTACAGAACCATTTAGGTTGGAAAAGACCTCTGAGATCACAGAGTTCAACCTCTAGAACATCAAGTCCAGCATTTAATGTGCTTTATTTGCACATCTTCTTTAATGGGATGAGTAAGGCTGTGAGAAGGTGATGTTTTCCTTTTGCCCCAGTGGTGAAATTATGAGCTGGCTTTTCCCCAGGACTGGGCTAAGATCAACTGCAAGAATTTGGGCTTTTCTGTTTTTTCATCCTCAGCAGCATGAAGTGTGACTCTGTGCTCAGTTGGTTTAAGGAGTTTGACATTCAGCTGTGCATGGGGTTAACTCCTGACATTTGACTGGAGGTTTAGGAGATCAGGTGAATCAGGCTTGATCCAGGAGGCTCATTGAACATTTTTAAAGGAGGAAGGTGGGAGTCAGGCTGGTTTTCCATCCCTCTCACAGGATGTGCAATGCCTCTTGTGGCTGGAACCCCAGGATCAATTCCCTTCTCCTTGTTGAGATGTTCTTCCCTCTGTCTCATCTATGTCACCATCATATTTTCTGAAAAATCCCTTTGCCAGGATTTCTTCTCCTGGGAAGATGAAAAGCCTCAGAGAAAAACCAATATTATCTCATTTGCTTCTCCCTGTTTTTCTGCTTTGGAATGTGGCTGGAGATTGTTTACCAACAGGTGAATGTTTGATTGGTTCCATGTGAATTGTGTTGAATTAATGACCAATCCCAGTCCAGCTGTGTCAGACTCTGAGTCAGTCATGAGTTTTTATTATTCATNGGGGTGGCACTGGATGGGATTTAAAGTCCTTTCCAACCCAAACCATCCTGGGATGATTTGAGACAAATATTCTGGAACCATCCACATTTAACCCCTTCTTTCTCAACCCCACCTGAGCTGTGCTGCAGCCTGGCTGTGCCCTGGAGGAGCCCCTGTGTGTCTGTGCCAGCTGGAGGAAGGAGCTGCTCAGGCACAACCCATCCCAGCAGAACTGATGAGTATCTGGCACTGCATGGATCCCTGGCTCTGGGAAGGACTCCTGGAATCAGGGACCTTTTGTCCTTGTGCTCCCTGGAAGCCCCTGGCACTAATCTGCTTTTCCTGTGGTGCTGCAGAGATGGGGTGCCCAGGCAGGGGGAGTGCAGACCTTGCTGGGCAGGGCTGGGGCAGCAGTGGGGGCTCTGTTCCCATCCCTGCATGTGGGATCCCACTGGGACTGGGGCTGTGGTGCAGCCCTGGGCAGGGATGCTCTGAGTGCCCCCATTCCCTGGCATGAGGCTCGGTTGCTTGTGTGGTTTGTGCTCTGAAACTCCCAAGTGTTCAGCAGTGCATGGGCCTGGGCAGCGTGTGGTGAATCTGCAGTTTGGAAATTGATGTTGTTGGAGCCTTGTCACAGAGTCAAGTCCTTGTCCAGGTGTGCCAAGTGTGACTTCTGACTTCATTGCTTCTGTTGGACTGATAACCTGTGTATAGATAATCAACTTCACTAAAAATCATCTGCTGAAAGAGAAGTGTTGGATTTTCCCTTTTTTTTTTTTTTTTTTTGCTAACTTTGAAAATGCCTTTACTTTAGCAAAAATACCTGTAGAGTCCTGTGTGGAATCTCAACTTAATTTTCCTTTGAAATCATGATGAGAGCTGTGTTGCTTCTTTGTAGTTCCTTCAGGATACACTGGATGCCCTTTTTAACATCATGATGGAGAACTCAGAGAGTGAGACCTTTGACACTTTGGTGTTTGATGCTTTGGTGAGTCTGCACTGGGCAGGGTCTGAAATGTACCTAATAATGGGGAATTAATGATAAACTCCAGTTTATTAATGGAAGAGATCTGAGCTAAGAGTTATTGTTTAATTTAAAAGTTATATTTAAAGGTTCAGATCCAGAGGGAGTTGGATTCTATCATGTCATCCTCCCAGGAAATAAGGAAGCACTCACATCCAGTCATTTTAATGGATTAACAGCAGAATTTAGGGCAAGAACAGGAATTTTAATGTCAGTAATGTCTCTTTTCTGAGAAGAAAGGGGAATGGACAAACATTAAAGACTTTTTGGAGACTAACACTAATTATGCTGGTTTTTTTCAGGTCTTTATCATTGGACTGATTGCTGACAGAAAATTTCAACATTTCAACCCTGTCTTGGAGACCTACATCAAGAAGCATTTCAGTGCTACCTTGGCCTACACGTGAGTTGGAAAATTTATTTTTCCTAATGTGACTTGGAGAATTTTCCAGGTAATGTTATTTAATTACTTGATTATGTAGCTTAATTAGGAATGAGCCCATGAGCTTGGGAGGGTCTTGAAGAAGACTGGGGGTAGTCTTTGTTGCTTTCTTGAAATAAATTGGTGCAACTTTCAGTGCTGTGCAAGGAGAAGTTTTGATAGTGATTTGGCAATTTCAGGAGTTGTTTTGTAAGGAAAACAAAAGCAATTCTCACTTAAATTGGAAGGAAATCATGTCCATTTAAGATGCTTCAAATACAGATTTTGTGTGCATTGAACGACGCTGTCCCCCAATTATCCACATTACTGTCATTGTGGGGAAGAGACAGTGAATGACACAAAAAAGGCCCATTAGTTTTGTTGTCTTGAGTAGTTTCTGACAGTTGGAATCTTTGCTGCTGTGTTAGACTGAAGGGAAAATATCTGATGGATATCTTAGCAGTGCTGGGGGGAAGGCAAACCCAAACCAGGAAACCTGGGGTGCCCTTTGCTGGTGCAGAGTCTCTGTTAAGGGACTTCAAAATGTTGATTTAAAATCGTGAAGAATCAGGAAATCATAGAATATCCTGAGCTGGAAGGTCCCTCAGGGATCATCAGTGCAGCTCCTGGTATAGACACCTCAAAATCCCACCCTTGGCATCCCTGGGAATGTTGTCCA
>WBNQ01052223.1:32741-75181 GCA_013401375.1 Spizella passerina | reverse complement strand
CACTCCCAATCCTGAGCAGGAGCTTCCCTTCAAAAAGAAATTTCAGCAAGACAACAGAACCTCCCTGTGCTCTCAGTCTCCTGGTTCTTTCTCTGTGCAAGGTTATGGGTTGTTGGTTTAAATTGGGATTTCTGAGCTCTAAACTGAAAATGTGTTTAACCCTGTATATTAATAATGTTTTTCAATGGCTGGGAATTTTTGTATAAAGCAAAGCTGTACCCTTACTGTTATTTTACATTTAGCATTGTCTGTTTTATGTCATTCTCGATTTTCCCTCCTCTATCCTGCTCCAGCTGGGTTCCATAGAGGACATCTTCAAAAAATTATTATATTACTTGTACATTTCTGGGGGTTTTTTTTTTTTGCCCTTTGAAGCTTTGAATGAACTCAGGCAGAAACCAAAATTGTTAAATACCGTGGGGTGAAGGAACAGTAAGAAAACATAATAATTTGCCTGGGGAATGGTGAGAAGTCAAGATCAAGGTTATTTCTCAGTAAGTGCTTCCAAGTAGGAGGCAAATGAATTGCAGGAGACAGAGGTAGTATCAGAATGTCATAAGGGGCAGAAGGGAATTTACCTGGGTCACTATCAACCTTGCCAGCTCTTTGAACCAAATTGATGCTGGTTTATTTTCCAGCTGCTATTTTGGTGCTCCCAGTGCTGAGTTAGATGAACTTGCAAAGGCATGAGGTGCACTGACAGTGGCTGCACATCATGGGGAAGCATGAGCAGGATTTAATAGCACAGAATAATGTATCCATGTAAACCTGTAAGGTCTGACATTGCCAGCTGTAGAGTCATGTTTGGCTTCCAACCACGTATTTGACACATCTGGAGTGTGGCAAACAGGTTCAGGAAGTTGCTCCAACCTTCTTGGTGGTGCTGGTGTCCCTATCCAGAGCATGATTTGATTCCTGCAGCTCTAGGGGGATGCTGAGAGGCTGGACAGGGTCCTGAGGGGGTAATCCAGGTTACTGGGGGCCTGGTGCATGAGCTGTGTAAGCAGCATGAGGAACAGGAGTGGGTTTAAATTGGGATAAATCTGATAACCTTTAACTAGAGGCAAACAAACACAGCAGAGCCAAACTCAGCATTACCAGTGGCCACAGCCAGGGGCAATGCTCACTCATGTGTTAGGGCAAGGTGTGGGGTTTATCACTTGGTTATTTTGCAGGGATTCTTACATTCCCTTTGGCTTTGAAGGGCCTTTTTTGTGCTTAGTTGTCTGTGTCATCTTCCCAAGCGCCAGAGGATGGCAAAGACTGTAGATCGAAGTTTCCAAATTTACAAGAACTGCCTTGAAAACTGAGAGCCCCTGCAGCAGGACCTGTGGAACGTCACCATCTGCTCTGCTGCAGATGTCACCAGGCTCTTGATGAGCGGTCATATCCCAGGATTGCTGTCTGGTGACTTTCTGGAATGCAAAGCTGGTGCTAGAGCTTTGTCATAGTCAGCCTAATCACAGACACTGCACTGAGAGAGCTGCAGTGGAGACAAAGGAATGCCACACTAGGTACCAGGTGCACAAATCTCATGTAGAAGTGTATTCAAGATGCCCAAACAAATCTGCCAAAATTTGGGAAACAGGTTTTGGATTAACAACCTTTTCTAGATATTTTCATTCAGTGATTGTTGGCTCATCAGCCCAAGATTAGGAAACAGCTTTAGTGATTCCTTTTCTCAGTTTACAACAGAGTAAACCAAAATTTTTAGCATCAATACCAGTTCTCCATGCTGGTCATCAAATAACCTGTTTCCTCATGTCATTCCATAGAGCCCTGTTGGCCAGCCCTGCTTATTCAGTTTTTATATTGAAAAGGGAAACCATGTTCAGCCAGGTTGAGTACATCCCAGAACAGCTCCTGAATTTTACTGTGGTCTGCATAAGCATATGGCAGCTTTAAAGAACCACAGATTTCTGGGATACTGGCATGAAAATTAATCTTGGGAAGTGGCAGTGGGAAAGAAAAATCTCTTACCTGAACAAGCTCCAGGGACTGGATTGTTTTGGTTTTGGTGGGGGTTCTTGTATGTTTGGTTGGTTTTTTTTCTGTATCTGAGTAAATATCTGCATTCTTCATTTATACCAAGCATAAATCAACCAATTAAAATGAGGAGCAGGTATTAAAGAAAGGATTTACTCACACACAGAAGTAACCACCATGTGGTATTTTGCTGAGTAGGCTCAGATTGACCCATATGAGATTTGGACCACTGAGAACTGGAGACCTGAGTCCCATTTGGAGCTCATCCCATCTTGTTTCCTTTTTGAAGCAGGGTTTCTTTTTAAAATCCTTTTCACAGGAGGCTTGTCGTGCATCACAAAATCATGCCAGAGTAAATACAGATGGAATATCGAGCTGCTTCATTAAAATCCCTGTGATTTGTGTAAGGAGCTCCAATCTATTGGAACCTGACTTGTTAGTTTAAATTCCCTCACTGAGATATAGGTCAGGTTTAAATTAATAAGTGGTGACTGCAAAATCTTAATTAAAATGATACAGTTTTGTGAGTAGACAAGCACTCCTTAATTCACGTTGGGCTGGGAATATCTTTTTTCTATTGGTAAAAACCTGCTTGCAAAGGTGTCAGACCAAATTAATTCCTGTGGTTAATGTAAGTGACTTAAATTACCAAAAATTATAAATCTAACCCTTCAGTCACAGCTACCTTCAATTATTTAGGAAAAATTACTGGGGTTTTTTTGGGGGGTGGGAGGGAGGAATGGGGGTGTGCTCGATATCTATTTTTTCCATTGAATAGCAAAAAGCTTAATCATAATTTAAAAGGATCCCTGATGTTGTTAAATTATTTCCTTCATGTGGGGCTTGATTCTACATTGCCCTGCAGTTTCTGTGGCACAGTGGCAGGATGAATATAAAATGGCTCTGAATTCCATTTTTCAAGTGTGCTGTGCCTTTTCCTCCCCATTTGCCATTCACACAGCTCAGACATAAAGTCTGAAATAGTGTGATGGCAGTGTGGGATGAGATCCTCAGGCAGTGATCCCCTCACACCAGGCACCTGAGAAATCGTGCTGCAGATGTTAATGTAGAAATCCAGAGGTGCACCAGGCCTGCCTGGCACAGCTGGAATGGCCTGGCCAAACAACAGGCTGAGGGCAGGAGAGGCACAGCAGCCCAGGTCTGGGGGTTTGCTTATACTCCACTAGAATTCTAGCTCACACAAGTTCTTGAGTCACCTTCAGAGGTACAGTGCTGAATATAAAAATTATTGCTAATCTCCCTACAGTTCTCCAGCAGGCAGAGGCAATAAAACTCAGGTTGATATTCCTCCCTGCCACCACCTTCTTTCCCCTCCTTTTCCTCCTTTGTCCTCTGCAGAGCTGCTTACAAGTGCAGCTGGGAAATAATATAATGTCTGCTCTAAGGATATATTGTGGAATCTGCTTTTTACCCCAAGAAGACTTCTATATTTCTCTGCAATAGCTTTCCATGGTAGGCACAGCCTGGATTCATTATGGCTACATGGAGGAAGGGGACTGTATGAGCCTCTAGCATGGCTCCTGCTATCCTTTTGTCTCTTTCTCTAGCCCTAAATAAGTATAAACAACATGTAGACAAGACAAAACCTCAGCAGTGAACAAAAGCTGCCTGCATGTTATCCATCAGTATTATTTAAGTAGGACATGCTGGGCTGTTCATGATACACTCATACTGTAAGTGATAAGCTATAACGTATGGTATTCATTTACTTCTCCATTCCAACAGTAATATAGCGAAGACAATAAATTTTCCTGTTTGTTCTCTGACCCACTGTTCCTGGGTTAAGCAGCATGTTTGTCTACATTTGTCAGTTGTTACAAGCTTCTAGCTGCTGCAGACTAGGGTATTGATGAACCCTGGAAAATGGAGCCTTGAATAATGTATAAAGCATTAAACATGCAACCATTTCGCTGGGAAAAAGGGGGGAAAAGTGTATTATATGTTTTCTCTGTTGTAGTTCCTTCATTTACAAAACATATTTGTCAAGTCTTTTGCTAAGAATAATGCCAGGATGCAGTTTCCCATCATTCTTGTTAATGGGACTGTCTTAGTGTTACAGTAAACAACCATAAGTCTTGTGTCTCAGCCATTGTGCAGCGCGCTTAGTTTTTTCAGCTTCCAATTAAGGGTATTTTAAATTTGTTGTCTACAGTCATAGGAGTGGTGGTGCAATTTCTGGGCTCGCATCAAGAGAGGGGCACTAAGGAAAAAGGTGTTTTACAAAGCAAGAGAGTACTTGCAGAATTACTGCGTGACTGAAGTGCATATATCGGGTTCTTTAAAAGCTCAAAACTTATTCCTACCTGTTATAGCGATTTATTACTAAAAAAGCAGCACTGATTCATGCATTTTCCTGAACAAATTTACGTGATAAACCATCAATATACATTTACATTAGCAAATGGAACTCTCTATCATATTTCTGAGACCAGAGTCCAAGACTTCAGTGGCTGTGAATCAATGCAGCTGCATTAGCTTCAGTGGAATGGGGCTGATTTATATCAACTGAAGCTCTGGTTTGTTAAATTCTTCCTCTTTTGGAAGCATGTATCAGAGNGAAAGGATTTACTCACACACAGAAGTAACCACCATGTGGTATTTTGCTGAGTAGGCTCAGATTGACCCATATGAGATTTGGACCACTGAGAACTGGAGACCTGAGTCCCATTTGGAGCTCATCCCATCTTGTTTCCTTTTTGAAGCAGGGTTTCTTTTTAAAATCCTTTTCACAGGAGGCTTGTCGTGCATCACAAAATCATGCCAGAGTAAATACAGATGGAATATCGAGCTGCTTCATTAAAATCCCTGTGATTTGTGTAAGGAGCTCCAATCTATTGGAACCTGACTTGTTAGTTTAAATTCCCTCACTGAGATATAGGTCAGGTTTAAATTAATAAGTGGTGACTGCAAAATCTTAATTAAAATGATACAGTTTTGTGAGTAGACAAGCACTCCTTAATTCACGTTGGGCTGGGAATATCTTTTTTCTATTGGTAAAAACCTGCTTGCAAAGGTGTCAGACCAAATTAATTCCTGTGGTTAATGTAAGTGACTTAAATTACCAAAAATTATAAATCTAACCCTTCAGTCACAGCTACCTTCAATTATTTAGGAAAAATTACTGGGGTTTTTTTGGTGGTTTTTTTGGTAAACCAAATGGGAACCTTAAACAAATAGTTGGACATTGGTTGAACAATGTCATTTNAATCGTGCTGCAGATGTTAATGTAGAAATCCAGAGGTGCACCAGGCCTGCCTGGCACAGCTGGAATGGCCTGGCCAAACAACAGGCTGAGGGCAGGAGAGGCACAGCAGCCCAGGTCTGGGGGTTTGCTTATACTCCACTAGAATTCTAGCTCACACAAGTTCTTGAGTCACCTTCAGAGGTACAGTGCTGAATATAAAAATTATTGCTAATCTCCCTACAGTTCTCCAGCAGGCAGAGGCAATAAAACTCAGGTTGATATTCCTCCCTGCCACCACCTTCTTTCCCCTCCTTTTCCTCCTTTGTCCTCTGCAGAGCTGCTTACAAGTGCAGCTGGGAAATAATATAATGTCTGCTCTAAGGATATATTGTGGAATCTGCTTTTTACCCCAAGAAGACTTCTATATTTCTCTGCAATAGCTTTCCATGGTAGGCACAGCCTGGATTCATTATGGCTACATGGAGGAAGGGGACTGTATGAGCCTCTAGCATGGCTCCTGCTATCCTTTTGTCTCTTTCTCTAGCCCTAAATAAGTATAAACAACATGTAGACAAGACAAAACCTCAGCAGTGAACAAAAGCTGCCTGCATGTTATCCATCAGTATTATTTAAGTAGGACATGCTGGGCTGTTCATGATACACTCATACTGTAAGTGATAAGCTATAACGTATGGTATTCATTTACTTCTCCATTCCAACAGTAATATAGCGAAGACAATAAATTTTCCTGTTTGTTCTCTGACCCACTGTTCCTGGGTTAAGCAGCATGTTTGTCTACATTTGTCAGTTGTTACAAGCTTCTAGCTGCTGCAGACTAGGGTATTGATGAACCCTGGAAAATGGAGCCTTGAATAATGTATAAAGCATTAAACATGCAACCATTTCGCTGGGAAAAAGGGGGGAAAAGTGTATTATATGTTTTCTCTGTTGTAGTTCCTTCATTTACAAAACATATTTGTCAAGTCTTTTGCTAAGAATAATGCCAGGATGCAGTTTCCCATCATTCTTGTTAATGGGACTGTCTTAGTGTTACAGTAAACAACCATAAGTCTTGTGTCTCAGCCATTGTGCAGCGCGCTTAGTTTTTTCAGCTTCCAATTAAGGGTATTTTAAATTTGTTGTCTACAGTCATAGGAGTGGTGGTGCAATTTCTGGGCTCGCATCAAGAGAGGGGCACTAAGGAAAAAGGTGTTTTACAAAGCAAGAGAGTACTTGCAGAATTACTGCGTGACTGAAGTGCATATATCGGGTTCTTTAAAAGCTCAAAACTTATTCCTACCTGTTATAGCGATTTATTACTAAAAAAGCAGCACTGATTCATGCATTTTCCTGAACAAATTTACGTGATAAACCATCAATATACATTTACATTAGCAAATGGAACTCTCTATCATATTTCTGAGACCAGAGTCCAAGACTTCAGTGGCTGTGAATCAATGCAGCTGCATTAGCTTCAGTGGAATGGGGCTGATTTATATCAACTGAAGCTCTGGTTTGTTAAATTCTTCCTCTTTTGGAAGCATGTATCAGAGCAGTGGAAAATTGCTGGATTTGATTTAGCCCCTGTTTGATATGCCCTAGAATTCAGCATTGCACTGGGAAACTTCAGTGAGCTTGTGATTATTTTATTGACACAAAGTTTGAATTACCCTCTTGTCCTGGCCGAGGCTGAGAGGTTTTGGTGGACTCTGGAGGACAGTCACCGTGCTTCCATTTGTCCTGTGTAACTTCTGCAGGTAAACAATAAATGGGATGCTTAGAGCTGTTCCATAAGGACTAAATTCACGTGAGAATGGAAACACCTCATTTTTAAAAAAGGAAAATTGCTGCATGTAGATGTGAGCTTTCTAATGCTGAGCATTTCATGAGCTAACATGGTTACCTCCATAAACTAAGGATGGTGTCTTATCCTGCCACATGTTGTTTCTGTACATCTATCCCTCAGAGAGATGTGGATGCTCTGAGATGGGAACACAGCCCATCAATTCCTGAGCCTGACACTCCTGAAAGCCTAAAGCCCTGCACAGAGGTGGAGAGTCTGTGCATGCTCAGAGACAGCTGCAAGGCTCCCACTAACATCAACAGCCAAATCCATGATTATTGAAACAACTATTTACCCCATGTGTGGTTCTCCTCAGCAAATTATTTGTGAACAGGGAAGTAGAACAGTTTATGACACAAGGAAGGGAGTGGGCATGAGATTGATGTCAGAAATGTAAAATGTATGGGATGTGAATCCTCTTTTCTACCTTTCTTGGAGGTCTTTACTATCCTACAGATATGATAGGGAAACAAGCACTGGAGCAGAATATCTGCTTCACATCCATAGCTGTGGGATTGGTATGAAATGGATTTTGGCAGGGTTATTCACCAGCAAAACAGAAGAGGTTAGGAACAGGTTTATCCAATATTTCATATGGGTGCCAAGTATCACCACCAATGAATTCTTTCAGTTAAACTTCAATTAAATTTTCAGGATCAATACAATTACTCTTAAAGGTGAACATGATTTTTTGGAGTGACAGTTTTTATGGGTATTTAAAAATTCTGAAGATAAAGAGATTTTTTTTTCCATTGGTTGAACATGTAGCTTTGTGATGCTGGAGAATATCCCCAGTGGTAACTTCCTAAAGCTCTTTGTGTTTATTGACATTGTTTATTGGCATTTGGAGGGAGCAGCTCGATGGCTTTTGCTGCACACAGGCTCTTCCTTTTAGAATTAGTAGACTGAGGGGTCCTTCTCCATATAAGCAGCAAGGGTGAATTCACAGTTCCTAGGAGGGGAGTGCAGGTTTCTGGTACTTGAACAGGTGGGTATCTATGAAAGGCTGGTGTTTAACCTCATGACTTCATTACCAGACTCCATCATAGGCAGCATCTCAGGCTATTGTCAGTCTACAATTTTGAATCTCTGACATTACTTTCAGTTTTTGATTTACTGACTATGTTCTTAACATGAACCTTGCTAGTTTAATTCTCATCAGTGCTGCTATCTGCAATCCATCTTCTGAAGGAAATTATGGATCTACTGAAAAGCAGGAGGAGATATATAATTCAAGAAGTTTTCAAGATTCATTTTCAGGAAGATGAAGTGCCGACCACATTATGTGCTGAGTAGGGATCTTTGAACAGTAACAATGCCACCTGCAGCACTAAACATGCATTATGAATAAGTGTTTTATTGCAAGCAAGCCAGGAAAAAGAATGGTCAATCACTATTGCCATGTCTTTCCCAGCAGAAAAAGGATTCCTCTTCTGCAGCTCTAATGACTTGTGTAAAAAAATGCGTATCAATATAGAACTGGGTTCCACTTCTGTGTGGTCCATGTTTGCAATGAGGAGAGCAATCCATGCATTTCTGAAGAGATGGAGAGAACACACGTGAATGTGGAGCTGTAAAAGGAGCAGGAAGCACATTCCCAGCGCTGCAGTGAGCATGATCAAATTGTACATTGCCCAAGGGGAATGGATGAGGGAGCAGTGGATGCTGTGCTGACTCTCAGTAACACTGGAGTGAGGTGCTCCCTTCTCCATTCTCCCACTTAATTTAATTAACAGTGGCCCAGCTCTACCTCACCGATGCTGTGCATAGAACAGAATGGGAAGGAAGGAAAGCTGAGTGTTTAATTTCAGGTGAGAAGCCATGGCTGGGTGGCAGTGCTGGATGGGGATGCAGGAACAGGCTGAACTCAGGGCTAGTTTCATACGCTAGGTTATTGAAACGCTTCCCAGGGGAACCTGAAGAAGAATATAGCCTTTGAAAACCTAATATTTATACTTCTTTCCTGCCACTCTATGTCTAAGTTACTCCAGTTTTGAGATACCTTATTGACATAAAGTGGAAAAAATAAAGAGGACCTGAAGAATAGGGGTCCTGATCCAGCTTGTTCCATGTTCTCAGGAACATTTCCAGTTTAATCCTGGTAGGATCAAGCAGAATAAAAGCTGAAATTAATACAGAGTGGGGCTTGTGTAAAAAGTTACCTGAAAACATTTTTTATCCTCTGATAAAATAAAAATTTATGAATTTCACAATAAATCATCAAAACTTCTGTTGTTTTCAACAACTGTGTTCTAAAAATGAGGGACTTTCTGAGCCGCTGAATAATTTGTAACAGGTAGGATAGCTCATAATCTTTTTCTCTCCCTTCACAAATTGTCTGGGAACACTTTAAGAGGTTTTCAAATGATCTCCTGGATAAGAATTATTTTGCCACTCTGCTTTTCCTGACCTGTGGTTTGTCTGTAGATTGTGTGTGAATAGTCAGTGGAATACTGAGTGGAGCTCAGAAGGGCTTTGGGAACAGGAACAAAATGTCTGCTTTAGAGGCAAAAGAGCCACTCTCCTGAAATTCAAAAGCTTAGGCTAGGCATGCTTATCATTACATTGATTATTAAATTATCAAAACCTTTGCAGTGTTGGGGTTTGCATTTGGTTTTGGGTTTTTTGTTTGTTTGTTTGTTTGTTTGTTTGGGTTTTTTGTTGGTTTTATTTTTGGTAGACAGTTACCTCCAGGTTTCAGGAATTTTGGAGATCTTAATTGAAATACAGAATCTGAGTCAGTACAGCAAATTTGTTGTTCATTCCTCCATTCCCATTTTCATCAGTCTTTACACATATTTTCTTTCTCCCTTTCAATGTATTTTTTGAGTTAATGTACCTGTATGTCCTCCACAGAAAATTGCAGCTTCTTTGTTACTTCCTTTAGGGACTGGTATTTCTTTCAATTTTTGATTTTACTTCAAATAGCAATTTTGTGGTAAATTCTTTTTTTTTATTAAGCATTAACAACACTATTCCTTTATGTTGATGATGTGGATTGAGAGAAATGTTTTATGGCTGCGATATATATTCCATCTGGGATGCCTGTGAACACTGTACTTACATGTAGTTTTCTTCTTTTGCAGAGGAAGTTGTGCAATATTTTTCAGAAAATTTGCTAAATGTTTTCAAAATTTGATGGAATTATCATCTATCTGTAAAAATAGTTGAAAAGATAAATGACAAGTGACTGAACAAAACAATAATACAGAAGTGTTTGTGTTTTAATGTAGATGAAATAGTTTTTTTCATCAAGCTTCTGAAATTTCTCTAGAGTGCTTTTCTTTTCCTCTCATATTTGTAATATTAATCAACCCAGAACAAAAAAAAAAATTACTTTTGGAAAAACTAACACTTGGTTTGTATATAAAAATAAATTGAGAAAAACATGGTCTCCCCACATCTTTTAAGAAAGCTGATTTTTAATATAGTCACGATTGCTTACATCATTCCCTTGAGATCAAACAAAAATATATTCATCCCTTGAATGACTCTTCCTTCATTGGGCACCTCCCTCAAAATTTCTCATTACTTCTAGGAAAACAAAATGCAAATCCCTGATCCTTTCTCATTCAAAGCTGCTAGATGAACATGAACTTTTAGAAACAATCCAGAATCCATTTGTCAGGATAATAACAATTCTCTGTAACAATTCTTTCTGCCTCTTCTCACTCCCCCTACCCACATTAATTATAATGCTCTAACAGAACAGAGCTTGATTCCCTTTTTTATTAAGGTTGTTTGACTCTATTATTGATTAAGCTTATTTCCCATGATAAATAACCTTCCTGTCAAAAAATGATTTATGAAAGCCAGTGGTCTTTCTTTTTCCAGTTTGCTTTTCCTGTGGTTACATATTACATATTATCTCCTGCTGGCTGGTTTGGGCAGTCTTTGAATCTAAAATTACTGATCCTCATTAAGAGAACTGAATTTCAGTGCTGCGAAAGGCTTGGAGATCTATCAGGGGAATCATTTGATTTTAAGTTAGAAACAGAGGCATCTTTCCAATGTGAGTATATGCTCTTGTAAGGTGCATTTAAGTCTTCAAAATGTTAATAAAATAACAAGCACTGTGCTTATGGAGACCAGCTCCTTGGAAGTGGCATCCTCATGAACATTCTGATACTTCTGGATTGCCAGTAGTCCATTGGCACGGCAGTCCTTGTTCTCACCATACTTATAAATATATGTAAATATATATATATGTATATCTATTAGATGGAAATCAGCTTCTTAGAAGACAGTAGTTCTGCTTTATGCAACTCTTGAGATGGACTGAGTGTGCTTTTGTTCAGGTGAGTTTTGTTCTGTCAACAAACCTTTCTACCTCAAATTTAAAATGAAACATGAAGTGTTTGTTCTGAGCTCCTTTTCCTTGGTGGAAAAACTGAGATCCAGCCAGGTTGCACCTAATGTGTTTATTGCACAGGACTAGCTAACCTGATCATTGATGAAAACTGCTCTGAGGTTTATGTCTTGCATCCACAGCTGAGCACCTTTCCAGGCAGTGCTTTGTCCAAAATTCCTGCCCAGTTCTTTCATATTTTCACAACAAAATCTTCATCTGTCTGAGCTTCTTCCACTGCATTATTTTTGTTTGTTTTATTGAATCTGTGTTTTCTGTCTCCCATTTGTATAGCTCCAAATAGCCAGCCCTTTATTTGAAATATGTTTCAGGACAAGCAGCTCAGGCCCAGGGGGAACACAGCCTGTCTGTGGGATGGTGGCTGTCTTTGTTTCTGGGCTTGGCACTGCAGAATTCTGATCCACGTGCAAGTTTTCTCTGCAAATGAGAATCTTCAAAAATGTCCACAGAGAAATGTCCCTGCTTTTTTGTAAATCCTGAAGAAGGCTGACTGCACAACCCCAGGTTTAGTAACTTTTTCACATATTCCCATTGCAGTTCTGTGGAGATAGATATTGCATTAGACAGACCTAAAAAAAAAAGATTGTTCTTACATACAAAAAAAAAATAGATTGTTCTTACATACCCTTGAATGGTCTCATGAAAAGCCTAGTGCTTGTAAGTGAAAAGGCAGAAAGCAAAACCTAATATTATCATTGCTTTAATTCTTAATCTTTGTTCCAAAGAGTCTGGGTTCTTAATAGAGGCCAATGGGAACTTCATAATTTTTTTTCAAGTCAATGGCAAAATCAGAGTCCTGAAAGGACAGCAGGCTGATATTTGATGTATTTATTACCTAAAATCAGCTTCAAAGAGAATGAAGCAGTGTCAAAAACATAGCAAATCAGTAGAGACAAATTCTTTTTCCTTGTAGTAGCTCTGTCCTCAGAATTCCCGTTGATAAAGATTTCACAAATGTGATATTTTTTGCTCCTGATATCCTGCTTACCTGGGGAAAAAAAAAAAAGGTAAAAGGTCCTTTTCTTAGTCTAGTGTTGTGTGGCCATAATATTTCAAGTCTCACAAATTTTGAAAGGAACACTTGATGCTGTGACAGGTGATAAAATCAAAGGGGCCAGTAAAGGACAGTGCTTTCTTGCTTTCTTTTAGTGTTTCTCTTAACAGGGTACTCAGTGCTCGTGGACAGCAGCTCCCTGGCTTGCTGAGATCAGAGGTTGTCCTCAGTGCCACTGATGTTTCTGTTCTCATGTTTTGCACAGCACCTGCACTGCCCAGCTCTGCTCCCTGAGTTATCCTGCCTGCGAGATGGGGAGCTGCAGTGCAGAGAGCCTTGGGAAAGCAGGGAGAGGGAGCAGAGCCCCAGGCTCTGGTTTCAGTCAGGTTAAACCAGCACAGCCTGCTGCCTCAATAGTATTTTCTGGGTAATTGAATTTTTTTTTTTTTTGCCTATTAAAGTAAATTAATTCATGACTGTTAAAAAGCTACATTGTTATCTGTAGTAATTAACTATTATTAAGTCCAAATATAGAACTTTGACTCTCTGAAATGAAAATCAAGGGTCTTACTGTGCTCTGAGGTGTTGTGTCACTGCTCACTTTACAGAATACCTGGAGAAAGGGCCTGGATTATAGTCATTCCCTATTTGTATTAGGTAACAGTGGAATGATTATTATGTAATCAAACCAAAGAGAATGAGGGATATTTCAATACAGTAGGCCAATGAAGCTTTAAAATAATAAGTACATGAAACACATTTAATATGTGTTTCCTCCTTGCTCAGGTTTAATTACTAAAAAAAGGGATTTTGCCTGAACTCACTAATTAATTTTCTGACTTTATGGTCTTGGTGCCTTCAAATCTATTTATAAATTGCAAGAATGAGTTTCAGAAGGAACAGTCTGTCTGGAGGGAGACATGAATGAAACACTGAACCCTGAGCTGGACAGGCTTGGCTCTGTGCTGTGCTGTAAGGACTGAAAGCCCAGTGGAAGAGAAGGTTATGTATCCTTAAACTGCCTCATCTCACTCCTGATTGCAGAGTGCTCTGGGGACTGGGGAGGCCTCCAGCACTACCCTGGATGTTCCTGATGTCCTGTTTGAGGCACATCCACTCTCCCTGGTGACCCTGTGCTCCTTGCAGTGCCTCTGGAGCTGCTATCAGCATCCAGCCTGCCCTGAAACGTGGGCATTGGCTGCTCTGACTGATTTTAGAGAAATCTTCTGGGAGCTGAGCTGAAGAATTTAAAGTTTTGCACCTTTGCCAGGGCAAGGAATACTGCATCCTTTGCCATGTACACTTCCAAAACACCAGCCTGAGGTTACACAGCAACCAAGCCATGCCTGTGACTCTGGATTTAAGACTGCTCCTACACTTCTCTCACTTTGAAATTCATTGTTGCTAGCTGAGAATCTTACTCTCTCACACTTTTAGTGAATATTGGCCTTTAACGTGGAAGGGAATCTGTTCCTGTCCTGCTCAATCCGGATCTTAGCTAGGTTTATTTGTTGCCCATGTATTGTAAGTCACTTGACAATGAAAGGCTTTATGTCTCTAGGCATTCACCACTCTTCAAATAATCCTCTGTCCTTGGGATCCCGGGGTATGGTGAGTCCTTGTTTATTTTTTGGAAGCAGAGATTGGGAGTGAAGCAGAGGGATTCAATTGCTTCTAAACTTTCAATTTAAGACAACTCTCAAATGACATTTATAGTCAGAATATTTCTCTCACACACTAATGCATCCATCTGGTGAGATTCCCAGAATTTGAAATCTAAAGGATTTCTTGGTTTTCTGAGTTTTTCTGTTTTCTTAAATGCCGTCAACAGCAGTGCGGCGGGGCGTATGTGGCCCTGAGGTCAATGTCTGGCTAGCTGGAGCTTGGGCCCACGCTCCGCTGCATAAACTCAGCCCGCACCCCTCAGCGTCAGAGGCCTCAGGCTGCGCGGGCTGAAGGACAAAGCACTTGCCGCCAATCCACCGGAAAGAAGGAGCTGGACTCTCCACTGGGCAAAACTTGGTTTATTGACTCCCAAGAGGGCAGCCAGTGAGAGAGACCTCGAAATAGGGGTGGAACAGGGTTTTAAAGGGAAGGGGTGTGACAAGGAGGGGTTTACATGGAACCAATAGGGAGGGGTGAGGGGATGAACTTAACATGAATGACATAAGGGAAAACCCAATGAACACAAAGCATAGGAGGGGCCCCGGGACCACAGCCAACCACAGCCCCCAGAGAGAAGAACATTCTGGAGATTTAGGAGGAGTGGGGGTGATTGACTGGGCCCAGGGAGGAGATAAAGTCTACAAATAAGGGAATAAGGGGGAGGAGGAATTATATAACTGAGAAGACTGGCAACCCCCAAGGCGGGAGTTGCCATAACAACAAAATAACTGGCAGTGACTAAGGCGGGAAAACAGGGAAGGGCAGAACCATTTTACATAAAACAGGGGGGAACAATACATAAAATGGGGGAGCAATACAATAAACTTAACAACACACTACAACACAGCACAGAACCAAAAATCTGTATTATGCATGGCATTTACTGACTTAAAAAAGCAGAAATAAGAGAAGTACACACTGTGTGGTTTTGTCTTCCCAAAATGGATTTTGGTTTTAAATCACATTTTTTAAATCTTTCTGGATTGTCTGTGCTGTATTTCAGTAATGTCTGCCATAAATATCTGTGTTTGTTTTAGTAGGAGGCATAACATCTGAGAGAGGAGCTTGGCATTTCAGAGACAGGGATTTGTTCTTATTTCCAGAAATAGGCACACTAGGAAGTGACGATCTGATTAGTTGAAGAGTCTGGCACTAGGGATTTAACCATGAAAAACACTTCAGAGGCTCTGCAGACACATTGGAGATGCAGGACATATCCCACGAATCCCACAAATTTTGCAGGGAATGTATTGAATGTTCTATTCAAAAGGGACAGCTTGTTCTTCTAAAAAAATCCAGGAGGATCTTGCCCAGGGTATTGTATGTTCTGATCTATGCAATCTTTATTATTGTTGTGCTCAGTCACATTTGCTCTGATTTGTATTTTTGCTGTCTGGGATTGGTTTCATCATATATTGTATCCAAAAACTTCTAGAATCTGGTAGTCTAAAAATAAACCCTGAACTGAGTCATGTACAGATACCTTGAAAAATGGTTATCCCCAAGTGGTTAGTTGGCAATTAATAGTGTGTCCACTGAAAAGCTTTAGGCTTTTGAAATCTTCAGTTTTTGTATCTACAGAAAATTTTACTCACTTTATTCCCACAACTCTGGGGAATCACTGGAGTAAGCGAGAAGACAGCTGAGTAAGATTTAAACTGCAGCAGGAGTAACTTTGTGCAAACCTGAGTTGGATGGACCGACCTGAAAATTTTGTTTTACTTGAAAGGGGAAAGTTGCTTTCCTATAAGGCTGGAAATCACTCAAAGACCTCTCCTCTCTGGGGCAAATCATTAGCATTCTGTTTCTATATGCTTTTGTAGGTCTCACTTGTAAATGCTTTGACTTAATGGTATTGAACAAAATAATGTTCAAAAGAAAATTCACTGTGAGTAAATAAATGGGGCCCCTCCCTACTAGGGATATTTTAGATATTTAGGTAATTTCACCACACTGAACCTCCAATCATCAGGCATTTAAATAACAAATGAACAGAATGGATGCAGAGAATTTGCTGGGAGAGTGGAAGAAGCACTTTGGGTGCAGCTGGCAGTGTCATTGTGCAGGAATTCCATGGTGGCCATGCAGGTGTACATGGCAAGGAGAGCAGAGATGTTATCTCATGGTTTGAGCAGCACATTGATCTCCTTGGCCATCCCTAATATGAGGCCTCACTCTGCAAGGAGATCAGAAAGGCCTGTCCAGAGCCTCTCCCCTATCAGGGTGTGTGTGGTGCCTTGGTTTCTGACACACTGAAGGGAAAGGCAGCAGATTGTTCCCCTATAGATCAGCAGAACCCTTCAGCAGCTGAAAGGCAGTGAACCTGGTAAAGGAGAAAGTCCACACTGAGGGGAAATCCCTCTCTTATAAGGGAGAAAAATGTGCACCCAACAGCTGCAACAGGTCTGTTTTTTATGAGAGAGCTGCTGGGAAGCCTCTAAGCACAGGGCTCTTGGAGGGTCTGTCTCTCCTTGGTCGCTCGAACACAAGGAAGGGCTGGATGGTGGCACTCTGAACCCACACTCCCTGCCAAAATGGGCATCCTGCATGCCATGGTGCCAGGAATCAATGCAGAAATCTGTTTGGAGACATTGCACACTGTGCAATGTATTAAAAAATACTGCCTTAACTGAGGAGATAGGTGAAATAAATAATGTTAGTACAACAGCACAAACATGTGAGTGCAGAGGCTGAAGTTCAAGGAACACAAGCTAAGGATTTGTTACTTTAGTTGTTACCACTGACACACTTTTGAGTGCTCCTGAATTTAGAAGTCCATTACCATGCTGGCTCATGGTCCATAACTGCAGAAACTGTTTACCAACAAGGGGAACAGAGAGAGAGATGTTATCTTCAAACTGTTGAGAGGTTATTATACAATCAATGGAGAGTGAAACACCTACATTAGAAACTGCATAAAAGCACTTGACAATGTCCTTTTACTAAGTTTCAATAAAATGTATTAGTATGATTACTGTACTAATGTTCTAAAGCTCGAGGCCTTTTTTTGACCTATAAGTGCAAGATCCTTTTGAAAAATAATGATGGAAATGTTTTCACCCTCTTCTGTCAGCAATTTCTGCCATCCAGTTTCCATTCCTATTTGTGTTTAGAAAGGAAAATTGCAATGTTTTGTGGGGTTTTTTTTTAATTTTCTCATAGCCATACAAAGGGGTTTGCTGACTTTCTTTTACATTTCCATTGACTAAATGGGTGTTTCTTTCTATGTGGGCCTTCTTAGCATGTATAAATGAACAAGATAAATGAGGAAATGTGCTTCATCCTTTCTGTAGGCAGGTGGTTTGCAGTTTTGAGGGTGCAATTTGGTCTAGATTGAAGAAATACTTGCTTTATTAAGAAGGTAAAGAAGCTACATCCACGTTTTAAGTAAAACTTTAAATTTATAGGTACTTTTCTACTGGAGCTTAACAGTTTCCTCCCCCCTTCCACTCCAAAGAGTGAAGTCTAATTAACATCAACAATCTTTCTACGGATAAAGTGTTTCCTTTAAAAAAAGTTTTTAGGAACTGCTTTAAAATTATCAAAAATGGAGGTCAAGCAATGGCTTTATAACACTCCATTGAGCTTTTCTGTATGCCAATATACATTTTTCATCCTTAGCTTAAGGTTGTATTAATAAAGAAGAGGTCTGCTGCACATTATGCATCTCCTGATCTCGGCTATTTCACAGGAACAGTAAGCTATGAAACTTCAGGGTGATTTTTTTTTTCTATAATAATCTGCTTCTGTTCCTACTGATGAGGATCCAGTGCTCCTCTTTCTGACCTTCCATGTTCAGCAGCCAATCAAGCCTGAACAGTTTCAGCAGTGTTAAACTTCACAGCTATTTCTGTTACTCTGAGGTCTGTCCCCATCGATTTTTAAAAAGTCAGCATGCCAGGAATTCATGTCAGATGTCAGCAAGCTTCAGAGTCACCACTGATAACCTGCTGTCTCAGCACCTCGCAGCAGAACAGAGCATTCATGTTGTTCTGCTCCTGATTGTCTGGTGAATTGGGAAAACATTGTGCAAAATACAGCAGCTTCACTGGTGGGAAAAATTGCTGAACAGCACCTGCATAGTAAAGAAAGACCATCTGCTTATTTTCCATAGCCACTATTTCTCTGCCTCGCTATCTGTCTGGTTGTTGTCAGGCAGGATCATGCAGCTGGTTCAATGAGAATATATACCTATCTGTGTAAGGAAGAAAGGGCAGAGAGAGAGAAATCAGGAGCAGGATTCTGTTTTCATCCAGCTCAGAATGTTCCTGTGGGACTGACAGCTACAAGACACCAGCAAGGACAGGAATTCACCAGTGCTCATTAAGCTGTTTATCAGGAAAATGTAGACAATTATTGTTTTGTGTAGTTTAAATCCATATACTTAAACCAAAAAGGCTTGATGGGGTGTAAACTCTTCTTTCAGAGCATAAATCTTTTTGCTGAGAGAGATGGGAAGAGCTACTTGCCATTATCTCTATTTATTCTTCCCATGTGTGAGGCAGGTTTTTTATTTTCTTGTGTAGCACAGAGTAGTGATTGCTGTCACAACCCCTGCATTAGATCAGATGAGTTAATTCCAGGTTGGTAATTTATACACTCTAATACAAGTACTGTCCTTGGACAGTAAGAACACCTGCATTTTCTTTTTGTTATATGACACCTTAGAAAGTTACACTACACTAAAATTTAGCAACTTCTGCTGTTGTGGGAGCAATTGTGCTCCTCTTTACTGGAGGTTTCATAAACCTATTCACTGTAACATTCTGGTTAAACTGAAGACAGCTTGTATTGATTTTCTCTTCCTCTTCTCCTCCTCCTTTTTTTTTCTTCTTTTTTTCCTATTTCTTGTGCTTATCCATGTGGAGGACAAAGAGAGTGTCTAACTAAGTATTTTTCCCTTAATCAGGCTGAGAGAAAAGAAGGGTTTCAAGGTCAGTTACAGTGCAAGATGCTTTTTATAACCTCCATCATCTTGTCTGTTTCTTCTGCCTTGAAAAGAGAGGGTTTTTGCCATGACACCAATTACTATACAGTCTCTCACACAGAATTCTTCCATTTGGGCTTGTATTTGCTCTCTCAGGGAAGTCCCACATCTCCCCCAGTACTGTTTTGGTGATGTGAGCTTCTGACCTTTGGGAAACTATCCTGAACTCCACGAATTCCTTCATCCCTCACTTCACTTATTACAGCTTGGTAGTTACTATTTGTCTTGTGCTGTGTTAGCAAAACCCTGTGCAGATGGGGAGTATAGATTTCTTCACTGAGGCTAAATTGGCAAAATATATAATGCAGTATCAATTGCCCTTGGTGCCCTGAATTCCTGCCTTCGTTAACTAGGCTGCAGCAGCTGTTGGAGTTAATCTGTCCACTGGCTGGGGAGAGAGTGTCAGAAGAAGTGAAGATGCCTGTCTCAGGTTTTGTCCAATTTATCCTTTATTTATTTGGTGTAGGTCCTGACTGCAGTGTTATTTGAGGTGCTTGTGTGCTCTGAAGCTGTTACCCTCAGAAATCCCTTACCATGTGAAGCAGTCCTGCATTCCCCATTTATACAGAAACATTGGAGCATGGTGAGGTTTGATAGATTTTCCATGACATTTATGACAGGGGAATGAGAGCCCAGACCTTCTAACCAATCTGGTGCTCTACTGTCGTATTTCTCTAATTTGGGGCAGAAATATGCATTCACTTTAAAAGCAGCTGAAATACTCCTGGACATTTCTGTGCCTGTGCTCAGCAGAAGTTAATACAGAGCTTGTTGAGAGGATCTCAATTTTTGCCGAAGGTGATAGCCTTGATTGCCTCCAGCTGTATGGATGGCAACTTCCAGGTGAGGTGATTGCATATAGGAATGGAGTTTGTGTGTGTGTGTTTTAAACCCCCATCTTTATCTCTAAAGAAGAAGGAAAGATGTTGAAACATTCACAGTTTGGTTATAGGAATTCTTCTTTAGGGGAAAGAAACAGCACACAGTTTTCCTGATTTTGTGCTAAGCAAAGCAGTCCTCACTGCTCAGCAGCACAAAGTGTTAGCAGGGATGTTTTGGAGACAGCAAAGGAGCTCCTGCTTCTTTGTATTTTGTGTTGTCATCTCCACCCACACAATAATAACCTACTGTATCCAGTGGTTATCCTTTTCTTCCAAATTCAGCTTTGAGCTGATATCTCTGTTTATCTTTGTGTTTGTTTTGTAGGAGTCTCTTGGCAGTATGGTTAGAACAGGTTCAAGGTTACTTCAGATGGGAAGTTTAATACTTTGGTGCATTCAAAAAAGACAATATCACAGTTTTCTATTCCTTGTCCAGTGAAATGACATTTCAGCTACCTTATATATCAAATATATCAAACATTATTTCTCTTGCATATGTTTAAACTCAAGCTCTGAGTGAGAGGAACATTGTACGTGATGTGGGGTCAGTCCTTCTCAGAGCTCTGCCCTATGATAGCACCTTGCTTGCTTTCCTTTGTCACAGATTTGATGGTTGTGTGGTGTTTCACTCAGCTTCAGCTGTTAAAATGACATTCAAAAAGCTGTGTTTCCTCTCCTCTCTCCCAGGAGCTGCAAGTTCTGTTTGAGGCCATTCTCCTGCTGCCTTAAGCAGTGATTCAGAAATATCCACACGTTAATGAGGGATCCAGCCACTGTCTGGTTTTGGGTCCCATCCTGGAGCCCAGCCCATGTTTCTCTCACGAGACATTCCTGCTGATAATGAAATACACTTTATTTTCCTTTGCTTCTGGCTTGAAGGGCTATCCTTGTGTCCTCTTACAAGTTTCACCTGAAAACTATTGCCCTTCATTAGAGTCCTTCATTGGTAACACCTGAAAGCCTTCTACACCTGAAGCTGTTTAATTCAATGCAGCTGGGGGTAATTAGCAAGAAGGGCTCTTAAGGAGGAGCTTCTGCCCCAAGAAGTGGTAATTGCCAGCCCTGGTGCTGAGCTGTTCTTGAGTATGTGCCATAAACGCTGAAAAAGTCTCTCTAAGGTAAGAAACTTCTGCTTGCTGTTGTGTTTTACTGTTTCCAGAGTGGCTGAGCCTGTTGAGTATGCAGTTGGGAATGAGGAAAGGGGCCTGTGTGGCAGAGAAAATTATGGAAGACTACTGCTGCAAGAGCAGATATTCAAAATGTCTGGTGAGAGATGGGTGCCAGTCCCTGGTAGCAGTGAAAGGCAGCAGGTTTATCACACCTTCTCTTTGGTGTGATAAACATCTTGCTTTTGTGTTGATGTTCATCTAGCTCATACCAAAGATGTGCTGTCCCATTTCAGGAGCTGCCCAAGCTCTCTGGCCCACACCAGGATGCTCACAGGAGGGTTGGATTGGCCTTTAGTGCTCCCCAATATAGACTGTGCTGCCCTGAGCCTGGTACAGCTCTGGGCATGGGCATTGCTCCAGCTCTCCTGCACCTTCAAGGCAGAACCTGCCACTGCCCAGGGTCAGCTGGCTCAGGGAGCTTTGTTGTGTCCCACCATGGGACTTGGACTGGGAATGGAGCCCTGGGTTGTTGGTTCCTTTGGGTGTTTGTTGGGTCCCTGAGATGCCTGTCTGCACCATTCCAGTCCTGAAATGTTGTCCATAGAGAGACTGAATTTACAGAGAGAAGTGGTGGCAGGGCAGAGACAAATAGTGTTAATATGAGGCTGGAATAAGGGTTTTTAAAGCTTTCCAAAGACAAAACAGTAGATTTATCCTAAAATGAAAGTAAATTTACACTCATAATCTTTCACCATGTGAAACTTTCTGCAACTATAATCCACACCCTATTAATATTACTGCCATTATGATCAGAGTAAGACAGCATTTAACGCAATATTGCTGTGCTGCTTAGATCAGCTGGTGGTTATTTGTAATATTTACATTATTTGCATCACTCAAGTCTAAGTTCTGAAGTGAATTTAAGAAGTCATAAGTGTCTTTTTCCATTATTCCTGATTTCAGCAATAGCAGTCAGTATTTTCCGTTATAGATCACTGCATTGCAGTGATGTTGACTATCCAGAGGTAACAAGGATTAGCATGTTCAGACTTAAGCATGGGCTATTAAAGTAAATTTTTCTCTCAGGGCACCTGCTTTTAGGGAGAATTTTACATGGTCATGGAAAGAACAGTCTCTGTTGTTCCCAAGTGTCAGAGTTAGCTCTGGTTACTGCAGTGTGCTCTGCAATGCACTGTGCAAAAAATTATGTCCTCTGGTGAGGTAAGAAAGAACCATTGCATTGTGTTGGTTATTAAGTATTTATTGTTGCTTTATTCCCCATAGTTTGCAGTCACAGCAATAGTTGAATGTTGGTTTACAAAGAAGCTGACTGCCCCAAAGCTCTCCCTTGCTCAGCTCTGCAAAATGAGAGAGAATAAAGTGGGTTTATTTCACAGGCATCCCATCCCAGGGCTGCTCAGAGTCAAACTTGTGGCTTTCAGATCTGGTGGGGTTTGTGCAAGGGCTGTGTCTCCCTCATGCTGGATGTTTGCCCCTGTGAGAGGGTTTAGGAGGATTTGTAGCAGGGTGTGGGTGCCCAGCACAGCCTGGCCCTTGGGATGTGCTGGCAGCACCCCTGGAGCTTGGTATCCCTCAAACCCAGCCTTGCCCTTTGCCACAGCCGCTCATGGAGGGGATCAGTAAAATCTGCCATCTCCACAGAGTGCAGACAAGGTCTCTGTTTCTATTTGTGGAGGGAGTTTCTTCTGTTGCTTGAAAGCTTTAAACTGTTTTTCTTACCAGAAGAAATAAAAAAGACAGAGAAAAGAAAAACCTCCTTACCATCTGGCCATAACCTTGTACAATATGTTACATTTCAAATTGTAAGAAAATTTTTATGATCAGGTTATAATTTGTCAACTGCCTACAGATCTTTAACTTAAAAATGTACAGTGCAGAAGGAAGTTGCTCTGTATATTGTTTTCTAAGATAAGTGGAAGGAGAATGGAGGAAAAAAAGACACTTGAAAGTGTTTTAATTGCACAGGGATGTCATTGCCTCTAGCAAGAGTTCTCCTGCTTCTGTCATAAATTTTTCATATTGCCTCGTGAGAGTGAAAACTGGAAACTTTACCCTCTAAGTGAAAGTCGATGAACCTCACACCAGCCTCAGATCCCAGCAGCCCTGCACTCAGGAATATTAATTTAATTAAGATCGCTACAATAAATTCTGGGAGGGAACTCTCCTGGCACCTAAGGTAACTCGTGCAAAGAAGGAGGGGAAAAAGCTGCAGAGCTGGATGTGGTGGAGGGAGGATCTGTGGTACAAAGCCTTCAGAACAGCTGTGCACTCATCTGAAGTGACAGCTCAGAGACGGGGACACCTCCCAAAATAGACAGCAGAGGTTTGATTGGGAGGGACCACAGCATCACACAGAGCCAGATCGCTTTATTGTCACTGCCCTGACCTGGCTGCAGGCTGGGAAAACCTGGCAAGGGATTTTTGAGGGTTGCCTGGCTCCTGGGGGCAGAGGGACAGCTCGAGTGTGGCTGCCACCCTGCCAGTCACACACAGTGGATCTGCACGGGGACCTGGGCTGCTCCTGGGGACGGGGGACAGAGCTGCCAGCCAGGGCACCCAGTGCTGCAGGCTCTGGGCTGGCTCTTTTAATTGGATTAGAGAGCTGGGGTTAATTAGAGTGCTGTACAGGAGGTGACTGACCTGGCTCACCCAGGAGCTGTGGGTGGCTCTGCCCCTTTGAAATCCCTCTGCTGAAATCACTTCAAACTCCATAACGGGTAACCAGCAGATACCACATGCCAATTATCACTTTTGGGGTTTGTTTTCTTTTTTTTTTTTTTTTTTCTCTTTTTTCCTTTTTCCTCTGAAAAGGGCAGCTGGGCCACAGAATCAGTGGCACAAAAGATACCAGAATAATGCAAAGTTTTAGGAAAATTATAGCCCAAGTTAAACTATTTCATAGTGTTGGCTAAAAAGAAAACAGCTCCCTGAGATCTTTAAGGTCTCTTCCCACCTATTCATTCTGGAAGTTCAGTGTGAAATTATGGGCTTAATAATTGGGCTTGTTGTGGGCATTTAAAGGTTGAGATTCACTGAAGTGAGTGTCTGTTGCAGGGTTTGGGCAGAGTTTGTGTGTGACCACAAAGGGATGTGTAAGACTTCTGGTCTGTAATGCTATCCCTAGAGCTTTATGTTCCTTTAATTTAAAATAATTGTTAATGTGAGTAGTTATTGTTTTATTTCTGCAGAAAATTTAAAAGTATTTTCTTAGAAAAATTGAGTGTTTGGTAGTATGAGAAGAACAGACAGAAGAATGCAGTTTTTTCTTTGCTCCCCAGGCTTTTCTTTTCTGATAAATCAGCTGCTATTTAAGTGCTAGAAATGGCATCATTTTCAGGCATGTTCCATGCCCAGGGACCCAGCTCAGCACACTGCTCAATCTGGGCTGTGCTTTACATCCTGGGGCTTGGTCTGGGTGCTCCTTTCAGTCCTTTATGATTTTTCAGTAGTTTTCCTCTCCCAGTGAGCTGCTGCTGGTGTGATGCAAGAAATGAAGGTGTCAGAGTCAGGACTGTGACGCCTCTTAGGACAAATCCTCCCCAGTGGGACCAACCACACATGAGAGGATGAGAAACTGAGTCTGGTGGGACAGGGAGATGTGCATTCAAGCTGCTTTCAGGCCACCTGTGAGGGGAAAAAGGATTGTGGGACTTAATAAATGAAATCTACTTTTTTACTTTGTAAAATGCTCCTTGAACATGATTTGTATTTTATTCATGAGATTTAAAAATTGAGTTGAACAACTAAGCTGACAGAGACCACACAATGTCTAAAAGGGTGCTAAAAATAAAACAAGAAGGAGGCAATGGCTGGTTGTGTGTATTGAATATTTAATTTTTTAAACAAAAATTATTATTATTTTAAATTAAGCTTTGGTGTAGCATGAGGGGTTTTTTTCCTTGTCTGTTCCTCTCTCTGCCCTTTGCTAAATGGCATGGTTCAGTGAGATGCATGGCTGGTGTTACTGCAGGCATTGCAGAGCCCTGAACTGCACTATCTGTTCCTCACATTCCTTCAGGGTTTATTTGCAAAAGGGCAGCATAGCCAAATGTGATATTTAGGCTTTGGTTCCTATTAAAAGAAAACAAATGCAGTGCTACAGCAAGGCTCACTGGTTTCAAGGCAACCTGTGGCTACTCTAACAAGTAAAAAAAAGGTGCTTTACTGGTTTTCAGATTTTAGTCAGGAGCTGCAGAGAGAAAAGATAAAAGTAAATGTTTTCCTAGATAATCTTGCAGTTCCTGAGAATCAACAATAAAATGCAATGATTGCTGGCCAGTGAAGTGGCTGCCAGGTTCAACTAAAATGATATTTTCCAAAATCTGGACTTTGTGTACTGGATCAACCTTTCTTATTCCTAGAAAATATGTCACCTAATTCTGTTCTTGCTGGTGTTCAGATGAATTTGGACCACTTGAAGTTGTGTGCACTGCCCTGGGAGTGGGCTGGGCCCAATCTTCCTTCTATTTAAGCTGCAATCTTTCTAAATTTCCATTTGATTCAGCTGCTGTGGACTCACTTCCCCACCCCTTTTTTTGTATGGTTTCCTCAATTCAATCCCTTCATGGGTCTCAGGTCCCTGTTCTTGATTCCTATTTCTTACATTCCCACCAAAAAGGAGGACATCCAGGTCATTCTTTCAAGGGAGTATGTGCTGTGGTATTTTCTAAAAAAATAAAATGTGGTGCAATAATGGGGATAGAAACTGTTATGGGAGAATAAGATGCTAATTTTATCTTTCAATGTTTTATTGCTGGTATCAATATTGCTAATAATAATGGTCAGGTTTAAAATGGGTAAAGAGGGTTATGCAAGAGATCAAACATATTCAATATTCTGTTTCCAAAGCACTTCAAAATGAGGAGTTAGAGAAGCAGATTCCATCACGAGGGTAAATAAGCTGTTTTATTTGGGAAGTTGTTCTGAGAGGGACAGTCACCAGAGGTTCAGCTGCAGCTGGGTGCTTCTAAACAGCTACTTCATCCTAAAGGGCCATAGTGGTTTCTCACCAAAAATGTTTGCTTTGTGCTTCATTTGTGGCATTTTCTATTATTCTGAGCATCTTAAGTGCTCCCATTCAGGGTCACGATCTGTTGGCATCCTTTACTGGAAGGGCAGAAGCTGTTACCGTTCATGGAGGATTTTTCAGGATTTTTCCTCTAAGCTTGTCAAGTTCAAAACTAACTCCTGTTAGTATTTTTGAAACTGACTCTTCTCTCTATCTTCTTTCTACCCCCTTTAAAAACTGAATTCTGAACAAGAGCTTCTTGAGCTTGGAGTGGTTGGCAGCTACCCTGACCCATGTGGGTAGGTTAGCCAGCTGAACTATGCAGTGCTTGTGAGATAACAATGTTCTGAGCTGGATCTTAGCTGTATAAATTTCATGTATTACCCTATAATTTCTCTGAAGCATGTGGATTCTTCAGTGTAACTACTGATGCCAACATAAACTTTCCTTGTATCTTTTTTTAAAATACTCTAAAAAAATTCTAGGATTTTTTAATAAGAGAAAATACATTTCTTCTTTTTTTTTTCTTTGATCATAGGCCTTTCTTTCTTCTTCTCCTCCCCCTTATGGACTGAGACCTGGTTTCATTTTCATATTTTTAGTTTCTTATCATGCAGCAAGGTAGTATGAAAAATGCTGCTGTGATCTTGAGATAGCAGCACCATAAGGATTTTGCTTTCACCAAGAAGCAATACAATTTGTAGAAAATATGAGAGAGGACCCAAGGTCTCCAGATCATATTGGTTAATAGATTGATTCTGGTGCCAGGGGCCAATTCTATTATTCTTGTTCACTCTTGGGGGTGAGCAGCTGCTGACTCAGCACACACAGGTGCTGGACTTGCTGCTCTGGCTCTGCCTTCCACACATCTGGCTCTCTGGAGGGTTTGAAGCTTGGCTCACTGCAAACAAGAATCTGACTTTTCTTTTTAACACAAATTCAGATAAATGTTCAGGACAGCTTTCCTAGAGAGATGCTCACAAACGTATGCACTAGAACTGAACTTTTGAGTGGAGAAAATTTGCCATATCTTTCTCAATGCTTTTCTTTAAGCTTTTAAGAGGCATGCTTTGTGTATTGTGGTTCCCTCAGCTTTGGGGATTTTTGGGTTTGCTTTTTGGGCTGGATGTTTTGTGGGGTTTTTGTGAAAAAAGAAAATGTTTATAACTGTATTATTTAGATCAGGAAAATAGAAAAAAATTATCTGAATCTGGGCCTTTAGCCAGGGCTGAGCCTAAAAGATGCTTTATTTAAGAAACAAAGCAGGTGATTCATTCCATTAAATATGGTTGATTTTTAATTTTTTTTTTAATTCTGCACTCTCATACTGTATTTAAGAACAGTGTCAGAGTGATGAGCTGCCTGCTCTGGTGGGTCTGAATGGCTCAGAACAGCCTCCCTGGGCTGCCACCACCCTCTGCTCCTGCCCAGGAGCCCCAGAGATGCCCAGCCCGGGCAGGGGAATGAGGACTTTGTGGCCAGCCCTGCCCTGGGTCTGGGGCCACTTGGTGGCTCTTCTGCTCCTGCACAGACAGAGCAGAGCTCTCTGGTTGGTTTGGGGACAGCAGAGCACCCAGCTCTGCCCATGGCTGGGGCAGGAGTCACCCTCCTGTCCAAGCTGAGCTTTGCTTAGAGAAGCATCCCCACAGCAAATGTTTGCTGAGTGCTGAAGCGTTCTCACTGCTGCCAATCTCTGTAAGGAGAGGAGACAAAATATAAGGGAACCAGAGCCTTATGGAAGTCACTACTGCGCCAAGCAGTGTGCCATGGGACAAGCCATCTCCTGAATTTGACCCTTTTGCCATCCAGCACATCACTTCCCCAGCATGTCCTGGCTCTTCAGCCACATTTTGGGTGGATTTCCCTTTCTGCTGAGGGAAGGCTGGTGGGGGCTGTTGGATGGTGGCTATGGAAGGGCTGTAGGGCTGTCTGCCAGCAACTCTCAGTGCTCCTTTATCCTGCTGGATGGGGACATTTCCCTTCCCTAGGAGACAGCCTGCCCATTGTGGGGCGCAGGACAGGGAGGTGGTCAGACCTGGTTCCTCCTGCAGCCCTGGCATGGGCTGACTCAGCCTTTGAAATGAATTCAGATATTTGGGCTGGGTGCTATTTTGAAGGGAGTTTCACAGTTGCACCTTCCTATTAGGCTCTGTGGATCTGCCTGCTCCCTCCCATTTCTCTCTTCCCCAAATGCCAGTAAAGCACTAGCAGAGAATCTTCCTCTCAGGTAGTCTTTGTTTTCCCCCCATGTTGCTATTGTGTTGGCAATTCCAGCTGCAAAGGTTGTGTTTGACCTTCAGTATAAGGGAGCCTGGTGATTTGAATTCATTTCAAGCACTTTTCTGACAGCAAGCCTTAGCCAAAGCCCTTAAGGTTTCCCCTACAAAAGCCTCATGACAGCTTTGCTTGAGGCTTACAATGGTCAATGCAAGTGCAGGTAGTTTGTAAACTGTAAGTGGCCTTATTAACTTCCTTACAGTACTGAAATGATGCCTGAACCTGTGCTGGGCTCAGTCCCAGGAGCTGAAGCAGGAGCCCCCTTGCACTTCTCATCCCAGCAAACCAGCCTGTGGGGCATGTGTGGCGCCTCTGAGCCTTTCCTGACACCACAGAGTAATGGAAGATGGGAATAATTGGAAAATATGTTAGTTAATTAGGATTTCAACCTTTGGCTTATCCATTTCTCATGGTCAGAGCCAGCCTGGTGTCAGGTTTTCTGGTAAAACCAGGTGGTTGCACTTCTGTGCTTGGCTGGGCTTGCTGCCAGTGCTAACACAAAGGGCAGCCCTGTGCCCTGTCCTGCCTTTGGCTGAGGGGCTCAAAGCCCCCTGCTCTGCTCATTCCAGTCCTGCAGCATTGGCACAGGTTCATTGGGAAGTCCAGAGCAAAATAAACAGTGCCCAGACCCATTCCTGGGTCAGGGGCTGGCACTTGGCACTTTGGCTCTAGGATCTCAAAACACCATTGGGTGGGATGCTTAATTTCCTACTTCTTGATAGCTCCCACCTCCCTTCTGTTTATTTTTCCTTCAGCTCAGATCCCCATCAATACTGAGTATAATTGCTAAAATTCTGTCTTACTAACAATAAATTAACATGTATGCCTCTTGTCATATTTATTACTCCCCAGAACCAAATACACAACTACTACAAAATATCATTTTGTCCTCAAAAAGCTGCACTCCTTATGAAAGCCAGAATTTTCATTCCTTTCTACTTGGGTAGGCAGCCAGAGACATGAATCCTGATTCTCAGACAAATTACAGATAACCTGGAACAAGTGGCTGGAGAGGCCTCCTGGGTAGTGCGCACTGTCCACACAGGATGGAAGGAGTTTGTTAAGGGTTGGTTTTTTTTGGAGTCTGGTTTTTTTTTTGTTTGTTTGGGGTTTTTTTGTGTCATTTTAGTTGGTTTTTAATGTTGGTTATTATTTTGTTTTTTTAGTGTCATTTTTGTTGGGTTTTTGTGTCATTTTCTCCTTGCCAATCACAAAGCTATTTCAGACAGCTATAATTCTAATTGGTAAAATTCCTTTCTAATAATTAGCATAAACTTCTAGTTAATCTACACATTCTTGTCCTGCTCTAAGTGCCTTCACATGTCAGTTTTTCACTTCTTAGTATTTTCAACTTGTCCCAGTTTAGGAACCATCCTCTAAATTTGGTTTTTTTTTTCCTTCAGAACTTATTCCATTGTTGGATTTGCCAGCTTGCAATTACCCAACTTGCTTTTATTTTTTGCTTTTTAAAGTCAACATTTGCTGTTCTCCAGCCATACAGTAGCAATTCCAGCATTAAAAGCTTATTTAAAATGCCCTGAAGCCAAATGAGTGACTTAGGAGGGAGCAGGCTGATCCAGCAGTTTGCAACTAATACGAGGTCAGCATTAGATCCTTTTGTCTACTTCATTTGATGTATTCTCACTTTTTTTGGGCTCACTGTCTTCTAGCAGAACTTTTGCTCCTTATAGTTTCATTTATTTTATTTTACACTGTTTGTGATACAAGAATCAGGTTGGACATCTCTCTACAACAGATTATTATCATCTGAGCATATACCTCTGTAGTATTTCCAATTTTGAGTTGGAAACTAATTTCCTAGTTTGCCTAGTGTGGGAAATTAATGGCAGGGGTTCTTGGGAAACAGCAAAAGGATTGGCAACATGTACTTTCATTATATAAAGTAATAGGAAAGTTTTGACAGGCAGATGTTATTGGCTCAGGAATAAGAAACAGATGAAATATTTCAACTTTGACTTTGGAAGAATTTTTGGGCAAGAACATTTTGTCTGGAATATTCTTGTGGGGTGGAATTGTCATCTACAGCAGACAATGTCATCTCCATTGCCTTTGGCCTCAAAGGCTGGCAGGCAGTCAGAGCAAATCAGGGATGGAAATATCAGTTATGGTCAGTAAGATATAAGCTCATCTTCTTTTGAAATTTAAGCAGGATTTAATATAACCTTTTAATCTGTTTGTTTGCCAAGCTTTAACTACCTAACACAGAGTTTCTCAGTATGACTGACCAGAAGTAAAGGTCTTTATAATATAATGGCTTATTGAGGGTTCCTGACTTCATTTTAGTTCAGTTTCTGGATTTAAACCAAACTTTTAAACATTCCAAATGCTTTTCTAAACCAGACCTAAGAACACATTACAATATGATTATTTTTAATAAATTGAGCTGTTCTCCCTCCTGGAGAGCTTGCAGCAGCCAGTCTGTGAGCTGTCCTAGAAGCTGGAGCCTGAGTTGTCTCAGCTGCTCTGGGGAGCTGTACTTGCACTTGGAGGAGGAATTGAACAAACCTCAGAGTTTTCCAAAGAACCATCAGCACACCCAGATGTAATGCATTGTTTTATGTGGATAGAGAAGACATAATATGCTAGTTAACCCCTAATGTTTTAAATCCATAAAAAATTAACATATTCTTAAAGAAATTGAGGAGTAGAAGAAGCAGATAGTGAAATTACACCAAAATGAGAGCCAAGAACAGTTTTGCATAATACAAAGTTATTGTTTTTCATGTTTCCTTTCTGTACTAGCAGTCCCAAAGGGCTTCCTGCTGTTTGCTGCTCAGCCAGCAGCTCCAGGCTGACATTCTCTTCCATTCTCATGTGGGGTGGCTCATACAGCTCCACCTGCTTGATATGCTTTGTAGATAGGCCTAGGATTGTTTTGCTGTTAATAGATGATATTTTACACAAGTTTCAAGCAGGTCTGTGGAGCCCCTCAGGGGCTGCCTGGTGACTGGGCTGTGTTTGGCTGTGAGTGCAGCTCCCCACAGGGAGCTCCTCACTTTCCAGGTGCATGCCCAAGGTCTGAGTGCCCTTCTTCCTCAGCTCCTTCCCCTCATAAAGTGCCTTTGGGGCTACCTCTATAAAACCCACTATGGCTTTTCCAGCTTTTGTTCTATGACAAGAGCCAAGTCTCTTCAGCGATTTGATACTTGTGAGTTGCTACCTTCTAAACAACTTGGAAACACCTAACTGGGTATTTTATTGACAGTGCAGGTGTTCTGAATTATGTTTTTAAGAGACCCAATATAAATTTATATACCTGGAGAACTGCTTTCATGGAAAGAGTGCTGTGGAAAAAAAATGGAGAGTGATGTTGTTGATATGGACACCATACCTTTCACAGATTCTGTCTCTTCCTTGCAGTAATTCACAACTAGGTGTAGAAATCTCTGGAGAAAGCACCTGGCACCCATCCAGTCTGGTTCAGATCTGTGTGAGCTGGCTGACTGGATCCCATGGAAACCTCATAGGTGCTCTAGAAATGTGACACTTGGAGTGCCAGGTGCACGTCTTTGTTCAATTGACATGAAACAATCCCTCACCTGAACGTTACAGATTGCCAGGACAAGGGCTAAGGGCTGCAGCCTGACAGGGGCAGGGTTGGAGGGGATTTTGGGAAGGAATTCTTCCCTGTGAAGGAGGGTAGGCCCTGGCACGGGGTGCCCAGAGCAGCTGTGGCTGCCCCTGGATCCCTGGCAGTGCCCAAGGCCAGGCTGGATGGGGCTTGAAACAACCTGGGACAGTGGAAGGTGTCCCTGCCATGCTAGGGAGTGGAACAAAATCATCTTCAAGGTGCCTTCCAACCCAAACCATTCTGTGATTCTGTGAAAATCTGACAAGGCTTTTTAAACCTTACCTTCTGTGGCCTGACGGGGTGTCTTATGATACTTTATTGCCCAAGCTATAGGGTTAAGGTGAGCTATTCCTTTTATTTCTTCTTTTTATTTGGTAGTTCATGTGCTGTCATGCAACTGCAGCAAAAAGTGTTTAGTAAAACTGTTGAGTTATGAAGCCCAAGTTGGATTAAATCTGAACTTTCTAACAGAAAGTGCACTTAAGGAACCATTTTGTCCTCAGTGGAGTGTCTCCCCATGGGCTTGAATGCTGATGTGGTGCTTCCTTTCATCCTGCTTATATGTCCAAAGATAAATCTGATCTGTGCACTCTGTGTCATTGTGGCAAAGTAATGATTCTGTCACCTATAATAAAAAATTGGAGATTGCAAAATTACTTAATTTACATGATAAAATATTTACTGTTCAAAATTTTAAGGACACTAACACTGCTTTCATGCTCTCAAAGAAATACTTTTTTGTTGCAGCTAAGTGGATAAATTGCTTAAGGCACCACATGCTTAGAGACTCAAGGCTAATGGAATAACTTCAGTTTTGTAGTGTTTCTCTAGCTGGTAGAATTAATTTAGAAGAAGCTTTTAAGAGGCATGCTTTGTGTATTGTGGTTCCCTCAGCTTTGGGGATTTTTGGGTTTGCTTTTTGGGCTGGATGTTTTGTGGGGTTTTTGTGAAAAATGGAAATGTTTTCAGAGTTCTTATAATGTTCTTATAAGTTCAGTGGAATTTACTATAAAATTGCATTCATTTCTGAGGAGGAAATTATTTACCAGTATACTAGATTGTAGAAGCTTTCAGTGGAGGAAGGAAATGCTTACTGGTGCTCTCTGCAGAAAAAAAAAGAAACTCTAAGTTAATTTAATTAGGACTTGAGGATTTTGAGCTGATGCATGTGTGTGACAAAATCATGACCTGTATATGTGAATTTTTATTTCTTTATTTTGGGTGACTGAGTCTGGAACCGACTCTGAGCTTGTGACATAATTAGTACAATAGTGCAAATCAGCCATTTTTGAAGAGTAATTTACTCCATATGCAGCTTCTCAGCAAGAGCCCTCATTAATCAAAGAAGGCCATGTACATCAAAGTGTTCCTTGCTTGCTACAACAACATCCATCATACAGCTAGTAAATGTGCTGTGGCAGGGTTTGATAAATATAATGCCTTTGATGTGCTGATAATTCTGTGTATTGGCATGCTGCTGCCTGGAACTCCTTGGGTATGCACAAAACTCTCAAGCAGCCCAGCACTCTGCTCCAAAATCCTACCTGGGCTCACCCAAACTCTCTCAAAAGCCAGCTGGGTGTGAAGGAGGACTTGAGTGCATTTTCTCTGTTGCTTGTGATTCAGTGGGGCTGATTTTTATAATCTCTTTATTTTCATCTAGGTTCCCAGATGCTACAAAAATTCCTTTGTGAATATATTTATGTATAGATACAGCTTTATCTGACAAGAGCTTCTGTTTGTGGAGGCACTTGTATTTGACATGGTTTATTCCTTCTTTTGTGTGAATGCACAGCAGAGATTTAGTGTAGAACTTGTAAGAGATCTATGATATGAGGAGATAAAGCATAAGGTGGTAGAGGTTGGAGGGGGCATGGTCTTATGTTAAAATATCAGGAATTATCTTTGTTAGATGGAAGGGAAGTTGGTTTTAGGAGCTCAGTCCTTGAGGCACACAGAACATGATCCAAGTGTTTGTATTACTTCTCTGCCCTCTCTGCAGTTTCTCTACTGCCAGAGTGAGTGACTGAAAACTCATCTTCAGCAAATAACAAAACTGATTACAAATGAAGATTTCTGGCATGTCAGAGAGGGGAGCTCCCATTTTTGCTCTGTTTGATGCAAACAGTGGTGTTTCAGCTCTGAAGCCATGAAGAACAGCAGCTGTGCACTGAAAAGCAGTACTGGTGCATTTCAGTTCCACTGTTTACTGAATTGTACTGTAATTGATTTATTGAATTATAGCTTAATGAAAGGACAAATTACAAACTGGGAATTTTTACCCAAACTGTGTTATGGATACAATATGCCAGCTCTTTGTTCCTTTTGCTTCCTCCGAAGCTGATGAAGCTTGCTTTCAGCTGCTGCTCACATTTTTTTCCAAGAGTGGGGCATGAAAGCAAGGCAGCAAAGAGACTTGGAGAGCAGTCTTTGCCCCCTGGGTGTAGCAGAGCCCCTCAGCAGCTGCCACTTCAGCCTGTGGTTCAGAAGAACATCTGCCACCCTTCCCTCCCCACCATATGTGACATGTGGGGGTTACAGGGCCAGTGCAAATGCAGATCCCAAACCCTCTGCTGTCACTGCCTGGGGCTGGGGTGGCCCTTCAGGGGCAGGTGTAGCCTGCCAGAGCCTCACCTGATTGCATTTGATGTGAAGTATCTGCAAAGAAAGGGGGGTGGGGAAAGGAGTGGAAGTGTTCCAATGCAGGACCTCAACTGGGTGCTCTGCTGAGATGTTTGAGAAGTTTCTGCCAGCACCTCTGGGCACTTGGGGCAGAGTTGATCAGCCCCAGGGCTCTGCTGGTGATGGCTGGGCAGGAGGGGAAATGAGACCAATGGATAAACAGGAATTTGTGTTATCTGTGAGGGTGAAGGGTGCCTGGGGGTTCCTGCAGTGAGAGAACTGGTGAGCAGGGGAGAATGTCTCACTCCATGTCATGCCATAGTGAGGGGAAAGAAATCCCAAACAAAGCCTTGTGGTCTCCTTGTTCTCATTTGGTTTTAGCCCTTCTGTGGAGAGGTGAGGCCAGGGAGCACCCAGGAGCTCCCAATGACTGTGCCAGCTGTGCTCAGCCGCTGTGGGCTCTGCTGTTCTTAACATTTGGGGAGTGCTCGGTCATCCCCTGAATGTGTCATTTGTCATCTCTGTGAGATTGCAGCAGGAAGTATGCAAGGACATGGAGAAAGAGTGCATGAGGTACATAAGTACCCAGGAAATGCTGAGTACTCTGCTGCTTCTGTGATTGAGTTGGTTTGGTTTGGTTTTTCTTGAAGTTGAGTTGAAATATATTTGTTTGTGTAGCCTATAGCAGAACAATCACTTTGTAGGAAAGTAAAACTTAAAGCCAACAGATATTCTAAAGGAGACTTCTCTGGAACATGCTCAAGTCAAACTCCAAGCAAGCCATGAAATGCATTTGAGGGAAGTAGATGCATTGGTGGAGAAGGGTAATCTGAATCAGTTTGTAGCTTGTGAACTGCTGGCTCTGTGCTTACTGTTTGTATGGTTGGAATGTTGCTCACAAAGCACCACTGCTGATGCTGTGAATCCTGCATTTTGTGAGGTTGAATATGCATTTTTGATGTGCAAAGTAAGAAAAACTGAGCAATGTGCTGTTTGCATTATTGCTTCTCTGTAAGCTAGCTCTGCAATTAAAGAGATTATTAAAGTAATTAAAATAGTCAGAATGGAAATTCTCTGGATTTTCCTCTTGTTTCTCTTTCTTGTTGTGTGGTGATCTGGGATACTGACTGTGATACTGAACTTTTACTGGCAACTGAGTGAATTCTGACATAGTTGGCTTCTTCTGGACAATGTCTAATTGACTAAAAGCATCTCTCCTGTACCACTGAATTATGTAGCAAAGGGTAAAATATCCACTAAAAAGTGTTTTTCATTCAATTTGAGCCTCAGGTATCCTACACGTAGAGCGACAGTAAAGGAAAAATGCAACTTGAATTTGTATATCAACATAGAGTATATGGTTGTTGTTCTTTACTAATTTTACTCTGTTAGCAATGATTCCCTGAACTTGAAACAAAGAAAGTACTGATCAAAGTTCTTCCTTTAAGTGACATGGCAACACCCTGATTTTTTTTTAAATTTTTTTTCAGATGATGAACATTTTATCATGGTCTGTGTATTACAGAACAATCTCTGTTAATGTTCATCAGTGTATTGAGTCTGACTTTTCAGTGCCAGGTTCTGGAGATGCCAGATAGTTCCCAACTTCTGCTGTAGGAAGAACATTAGTTAGTATTATTTATTTATTTTATGGGAAGAATGCAAATGATGATACTTGCAATTATTTTTTTTCTCTTTCTTGGCATGACATTCTCCTTCCCGGCCTGGCAGACACACATATTTCCTAAGAAGATCTGTCAGAACAATATAGTAATCTTTATCTTGTGAAGTGGGAAGTGTTCCCAGTTGAAAGGTGCTGGGTAGCATCAACTCCAAGTGAAAAATCATTAATCAGAATTATCAATTTTCCAGTGATTTTTGTTTGGGCCTTGCAACTGCTTCCTTCTCTGCTCTGCTCCTGCTGACCCATGCCACTTGCTCATGTAAACAAAGTCTAAATCCATGAGTTGTGAAAATGTAGCATTGTGTTTAATTAGTCCTTAAGTATCTCTGAAATTGAGTTAAGGCAAAACTGGGTGGAGGTGAAAGTGTCTTATAAATTCTATTTTAGTCCAGGTAACTTGCAACTGAGCAGGGAGAATTCAGTACTGTTCAGATCTTGCTTGCATCTCTCACAATTTGTTTTTTAGAGGTAGGATGATGTTTTAAAATATAGTGGAAAAATAAATGGTATGAAATGTGCTAGAGGATAATAATCTCAGAGAATATTAAAATACAACAGTATTTGTCCAACTGTAACTGTTGACTTATTTTGCCAAATTACTTTCCACTGGCATGAATTTACAGAGCAGGAGACTAAAGTTTATGGCTCATTAACAATAACTGTTGTACACCTACACTGTAATTCCTCAAAATGTATTCTCTCCTTTAATACTGCATATACTGTGTGGAATGACAGTAATTACAGAAACTAATTGAATGAGATAGTCATAACTCTAAAAGTCATATTACTCATTTCAAAATGGTTTATTTCCTGAAATAAACAATCTTTACGGAGTGAACAGATATAACATCCCTTTAAGTTTATTAAACTCATTAAATATCCTTAAATATGTTGAGATGTGTATGCTGTGCATTTAATAGAGGGTATAGATACATGCAAGTGAGACATCCATAAAAATTATAACCCTTAAAATGAAATTTCAGTGAAGCAGTTTGTCTCAAAAGTTTGTCTTTCCACAGCTAGTTGAAAATAGGCTAAGTTTTCAGAATTTAATAGCAAAAGTTTGTTGCAAAATGAAATCTGTTTTAATCCTGCTGGTTTCCTCACTCAATGGAAGTTTCAATGATGGCACAGTCAAAACAAATCAATCCTTCCTCACTAATGCAGAGCTGACCTTCCCCAGTGGTTATCCCTGCGAGGTGCAGGTTGGAGGGGAAGCTCCAGGTGCTGAAAACCTGGGGTCATGTGGATGCAGGTGTGAGCACTGGGGTCAGACCCTGTCCCTGGGCTCACTGTAGCCCATGGAAATACCCACAGTGTTACTGGGGAATGTTTTGGGATTGGAAGGTGGAGGGGTCAGTTGGGCTTGGGGCAGAGCTGGGCCCTTCTTCTGGTCGTGCTGTAACTTTGGGAGAACCAGTTGTGAGAGTTTAATTTCATTTTATTGTCACATTTTTGAGGCCCTTTCAGGCAAAACTGTAGGGGGATAGAGTATGGGTAAATGAAGGCGGTATAGAATGTAATCTTATCCCCCAAAGAGTTGCAGCTGAACCAGTTACTAAAGATTAGGAGCAGGCCTGATGTAAACAGGCCACAGCTGTAGCCAATAAGAACAGTGTCATAAAAGAGTGGATTGGTGGGATTTGGAGTCAGGTGGCTGCAAGGAGCAGGAACAGTCAGTGCTTAGAGGAGATGCCTACGAGAAACATTGAGGAGGCACAAAACTCTGGGATATGGAATCCTTGCACTATAATGATAATAGAACTCTTGATATATGAGACAGTGCAGAACACCCAATCCTGCTCGTGCCTTGCTAGGGAAGTGTTCAGGAGGAGGTAAAGGTGCAGCAGACCATGACAGCCTTGGGAGGAAAGGGAAGGAACTCTTGCACCAGGGAGGTCTGTGGGGCCCAGGGGTACCTGGCCAAAGATGAGCATGACGCAGAGCATTGCTGCACAAGAGCATGGCTGGGGTTGGGTGCATCCACCTTCACCCCAGAGTATATTCAAAAACTTGGTGCTTAGGTGTTTTTTCTACTGAAGAAATTTGGGAGTGCGTCCATATCCATCAAGTAATCCTCTTTTGTTTCTTTGGGGTTTTTGCGTTTTTTTTTTTTCTGGTTTGCTTTGGATTTTCTATTGTCTAGGTGTTTTTAATTGCTGAGTGTATCTTGTTTTTGTTGTTTTAATGGACAATGATGGATTATTTGTAGGAATCAGTAATGATTGCAAAAATTCAGGTTTCTAGGAGCTGTATCCTATATCATTTGAAGACGATATATATGAATTAAAATTCTTGTTAGTTGATAAAATGAGGTTTAATGATAATGGACTACCGTAGAACAGTATAATGTATACATTACACACCAACAGCATATGTAAGCAATGTAAACATAACATTTACATGTAGTGCAGTCCTGCACTTCTCATTGCTGCTGTAGTGTGCTCAGTGGCTTTTTTAAAACCTTTATTATTTTCCAAGGTTTCAGTCTGGATGCTCTGTGCTTACCACTAGAGCACTGTCTTCAGTAAACAGGAGCCCATGTTAAAAAAAAAAATATAAAAAAATTATCTTTGATAAATAAACAACTTACAAAATGGAACAAAGCAGATAACAGCAGATAAAGTAATAATGTGAATTTCCTCCTGGTGGAGAGTCTTTTAACACAGGCTCTTTTATTCATGGAATTGCTTTCCCTGACATTGATGCTGACAATCTTCATCAACATTCATCCAGTGTGTCATATAAAACAAGGTGATAAATGTACCCGTGCACCCCAGGGTGTTACACGTGCAACCATTTTTCTCCACTTTCCTTTCTTTCAGCAGTCACCGTTTCGCTGGACTGCAAAAACCTAATTGTAGTATCTTCTGCTCTCCTAAACAAGCTCATTTTTCTCCAACCTAACCCATCAGAGATGCTGTCAATCAGTGAGAAACCTGTCACACAGAGATCAGGGTGGCAAAGGGCTCCAGTGTTTAGGTTCTTCACAGGAAATGCTTTAAACCATTTTGTGCTAAAACCTAGGGTTTTTTTTTTTCTATTTGCAGTCTTATCAATGAATCCTAAATTATCTGCTCTCTCTTCTACAACAAATTGTAAACAACACAGATAAATGCTAAGAATAGCTCTGTATAATTCAAGAATAAAATCTAACACTGAGCTGGTATTTCCTCCTGATAATTTTGAATATGGACGATTTCCCTGTCATATCACAAGTGACTATAATGGAATCTAATAACCATTGGAAATTATATTACTCTGCACTCTCCCTGTATCTAAGGGAGACAGAAACCTGAAAAAAGCAAGTGGATGGGTCAAAAAAGGGTGACTTTGACTCAAACTCATTGGCTACGAGTATTCATTATAAACAAAATCTGTCAAAACTTTTCACTAATAAGGGTGTAGATCTTATTACAGCCTCAGGACAGTGATAACTTATTCTCTGACATATTATGTGAATTTTATGTGCCTACTCTATAAAAAGTGCACAGTTTCCATAGCAATTTTGATACTTCTATGATACATGATGTGACAGCATGTACCATTTTTCCTTCTTCCGTGATAAATTGTCCCCACCACTCACAGACTAGATTGCTGCTAGAAATCAGAATATCATTTTGATGTCACTAAAAACTAATATTAATAATTAGGCTTAGATGTTTGCTCTGGCAAGAATAACTTTATTATTATTATTTCACTGCTTCATTAGTTAGGTTAACCATTTTGAAACCATAAATCAAGGATGATAAGTTGAAGTCTATGAATTGGTTTAGAAAATATCAGGGATAATCCTGAATTTACAAGAGCATGAGATCCTTTATTTTCAGTTGAGTTTTAAACAGACTTCTTAAAATATATTTTCATTGCTGTTCTTGCCCTGAAGTTTGTGACAACTGGTTTAATTTTTGGTTTGGGGAAATCACAAAGCTCACAAGGGCTCATTGAAATCTTGGGAAGGTTAATTTAGTTTCCCATGTCTCAATTTATCCATTTGAAAACTTTCTGCTTGCAATTATTCTCTTTGGAAGGGACTCTGTTGTTAAAGGTTTTTAGCTGTGAGAAATGAACATTTTTTTAAATTTGGGGCTGCTTTGTGTGGTGACTTTAGCTATAGCACTTTTCTAGCTGCATCATTTCCAGCAGAATGGAAAGTCAATTACCTGAGGAGTTCAGGGGAGGGCTAACCCAAAGGGCATCTGAATCCCAAAATAATGTGTAGGATTGCAGAAAGGTACCAGAGGTGATCAGGAATCATGCACCTACTGTGTGCAGGGCTCAATTTCTCCTTCTGTACAGCAGATTTTAATCCATGTTCAGTGCTGCCCATGTTAGTACCTGATGTGTTCTGGAGAGATCAATGTTTGCTTGTAATAGATCAACTTAAGAGAAATTTGGGACGGCTTCAAAATATCATTTTTTGATGTTATTAAATTATACCAGATAGAGGTACATTGATTTACAGGTGTAAAATACTGTTGTGTCAGAGAGTTCTATTGGTTTCTGTTAAATATATTTTCTGTGAAGGTTACTCATTCTGCATAAATATGTGGCTTAATTTGCAGTGCACTTTAGATTTATGTCAATTTTTATGTGCCAAAAAGAGTTGTTCCATAGTGCATGCCAGTAATACTGGTTTACATTGGGTTTTGCATTAGAAAGAAAATAGTTGATTATCTCTCATTTACTGATTCAGCTGTTAATTCTATTGCTTTTATGAGAAAGTCACAAAATACAATCCAATCTTATTCTGATAGGCTTACACAAGCTCCAATTTAGGAGAAGTGGAACAGGTGGAACTTGTCACCATTATTATTGCTTTTATTATAGTTGCAAATACTGTCTTTATTATTTTTCAGTAGAATAAATGCTCCTAGCAAAACCAATTTAACATGACCTTGTTATTGCACAGTCCTAACTAGCTAAATGTATTTTGGGGTTTCAACTACTGATATTTCAGTTTGCTGGCAGCCTAGAGAAAGCTGTTGAAAAGCTTGGCAATTCTCCATTAAACAGAAAAAGAAGGTAAAATTGAGCTTTGGAAAGGCAGTTTACGAGTAATTTTTGAAAACATCCCTCAGCTCTTGTTCAGTTATATGTATCATTTCTGGAGATGGTGGGGTACAATTAGAATGTGGAATAAGTGTCTGACTCTGCCGATGGTGGGGTTCCAGCTCTTGAAGGCTTTTCCACAGGGACAGGCAAGCCTGGAGGAGAGGCCAGGCTGGAGACAGAGGGAAATGCAGCTCCTGCCCTGGCTCCCATTTATAAACTCAGCACCTGGGCTGGTCTGAGCTGCTGCTGACCCTCCCAAAAAGGCCTTGGAGAATGCTATGAGCAGGAACTCTGGGGAGGAGGACATGCCTGCCAAACAGGTCATCTGCCTTACTCCCTGAAACTCCTGTGAGCTGATAACCAGATATTTCAATTGATTCATTTGACTTGGTTCTGGCTGGCATGAAAACAATGTAAATCCTGGGAAAAGACCTGGCTTCTGTGTGCTGTTCCTCCTTTTATGGGTTTTGGTTTTGCTGGGATGCTGACCAGTATTATTTTCACTGAAATTTCATCTGTCATCTCTTGCTAGCAGAAGCTCCCTGAAGCTTCCCTTGCCTTGTTTACGTTGTGCTCTCTCCCAGCACATGTGCTGCTCTGGTGACAAGTTTGTTCCTCTGCACCCTTTGCAAATGCAGCTCAAAAGAACAAGAAGCTGAGTGACAACAGCTCCTGTTACCTAAGGAAAAACTCACCCAGGCAGGGAGGGGAATTTGGCAGAGCCATGCTGATGCCAAATGGGAATTCCCAAGCACTGATTTGTTAAATTGGAGGGCAGCACATATATGATTGGTGTTGATTTTTACCTGTTTTTCCTTTGTTCTGATTTTTGCTGAATCTTTTGGCTTCCTGTTCTGTTTGCAGTGGTTTTATCTGCCCCAGCACTGTGGCAGCTGCCAGTGCACTGAGCTATAGAAACCAGGTTGGTTATTTATCAGACTTATTAGAGATCTCATTTATTATTAAATGGAGGCTTATTGGCACATTCATCAGAGTTTTTCCTGTTTGTAAAATTCCAGTTTGGCATGATTTTTCAAGTTCAGTCAGGTATTTGGCTTAAGTGGGAAGTTGCTGAAAAGTTTTGAAGAAAAAGTAGTTTGAACAAAAGAAGAGCAATTTCATAGAAGTCAAACTATTTTTTG